>SJVG01000682.1:0-20912 GCA_034774675.1 Scedosporium minutisporum
CCCCAGGGGGGTAGGGGCCTAGGAGCCGGTATGCGAGGCGGGGAAGGAGGAGTGGGGAGTCAGCGACGGAGGGCACGAGATAGAGTCTCTTGCGGCTTGTTGTGGGGATAAGAAGGGGGTTAAGGAGGATCGGCCTTGGTAGGTTGGCGTGAGCTGGCTCGCCTTAGGCATTCTGCACAAGAAGTTGGTAATATCGGAGAATGAATGATGGCGGTTGCGGCGAGCATTCTTTGGCTTTGGTGGTGCGTGGAAAATGGATGGAATCTCGGGGTTTTGCGAATGCTATAAACTACGCTTCTTCGTCTTTTACTTTCTCTATCGACAGAAGATAATCTTACATCGACAATACACAATCTCACCACACAACAAGGCAACACGAAGGGTTCGCCCAATCCGAATAGATTGTCTTGAATAGACATACATCAGGCAGATAGCTGAGCATATTTACTCACCCACTCCAATCTGCCCTGCCATACACGAGAAACTGCCTTCTATTTACCATTTTTCTCCGCTTCCATCCCACTGGAAGAGCAAAATCTAGTTTTCAGACAACACTTTCACATAAATATCCCCTGCATAAACAACTTGGCCACCCACCCACCCCAACCTACACATCTAAGCCAAGCACTGCCATTCTCCACCCCTTTCTCAACTTTATTCTTGGCGCATATCAAGAGTCTAACCCGTCTCACCTAATCTCCATCCTCTTCCAATTGATGTATTTTCTTAGTAAGAAGATGACATTCATAAGCACTGATAAGGAAACACATGTGGTGGTGATAAAAGACCATACGGGCTGTCGAATCAGAAAGGTGGCGGAGTGGGAAAAGACGGTGTAAGAGGGCTTTCTGCCAGCATTTCTCTTCCCCTTGGACTGCAAGAAACAGGTCCAGGGAGGTGCCTTGGCGTCGTTGCATTCTCCTGATGCAGGCTCGGAGAGCGAGAATCGGAGCAAGAAGATGGAGCGGTTGACTTGGCATTGTTGAGCTTTATGCAAGAGAGCTTGTGTAAAGCTGTCGCCGACGTGTGTGTGCATCAGCGATGACGAAGTCCTTCGTAAGTGGTTCCATCATCAATGCTAGGGGGGTTTTCGACGTTGAGGTAGGGGTGCCTCTAGGTGAAAAATGCACACCTTCGTTTGGCCGGCCCCTGTCACTTTGGAGCTTTCACCAGAATTCCACTATTTTTAACCAATTTTTTCTTTGGTTTGGACGATGACCTGCAAAGTATCATTCCGCTCTCGCCTGTCGTGTATCTCGGTACATGCAAGTTCTATGTCCTCCGTCCTCAAATCAATGCACCCTCGTGCTATCGTTCCTTTCCCTCACTGGCTCTCACCCCTGGGACCCTCTTCCCTTTCCTTCTTTTTTAACCTTTTCCGTAAATTTCTCCAGGCCGAGTCAGGAATAGATCAGCTTTTTATTTTATTTTAATCCCTACCAGCGGAGTGGTTGCGTTACTGCATGCCGAAACGAAATAATGCTGCGTGGCGCCGTCTGCCGTGTGTCGGTCCGGTCTCCCTTGTCGCCCTAACTTGGAGCTTGGATGCACACCCCCTTTCCGTCTCCGAGATAGCTTCTACGAGGAGTAGTATGAATACAAAGCAGGACTTGACCTTGGAGGCATTTTCTAATTCCATTGATCAATAAAGAAAGTCGTTGATACTGATGCGATGTTAGCGAGGCCGCTGAACCCCAAGCCCACCGGATGCAACATATCCTTGCTTCGCCATGTTACCAAGCTGCAAATTACCAAGTTCTTCAGGGGGGCGTGTGTGAAAGAAGGGAGGGTGTGGAGGAAGCACTGAGCTGTCAAGGTAGCCTCTTCACCGAAAGTTGTTCTCTTATGAATCATGGAAATCCTATTTGCTGTCCCTGCCGGATGCATCTGATAATATCTGATACCTGGACTTGATATTCGACCAGGGCATATTCGACCAGGGCACGTTGCACGCTCTCGGAACAAGTAGGGACGAATTAGCCCCCTGCCTGGCGTCGGGGCAATGAATCCCGGCCTGTTGATTCAATTCATTGACAGCAGACTTGAAGGCCAAGTCGTAGAATACGAAACGTCAATAATAGATAGAGTCGCACAATGCTCCTGGCGAGTACTCATACTCGAGGCCACCCAACATGTCAAGGTTGAAAAGGCCAGATGCCATGCCATCCGGAAACAAGCCACGCCGGTTTCCCACGGGGATTTTGTGAACCGTATTTGATCAAATTATTCTCCTAGTAGCCGAAATGCAATCCACAATCCACAAGTTTGATCGAAGCTAAGGGGGTGCAAAAGGCAAGGTTTAAGGTGCGGTGTGAAGGTGCGTGAAGGTGTGGGAAGAGGTGTGGGATTAAATCAAGATATAGATCCACACACCCCACGACAGACCACACCCACACCCACACCCACACTCACATCCTCGCCCGTCTCCACATCCATGTCCACGTCCATGTCCGCAGTTGACAGAAAGGGTGAGAGGGGGGCTATCTGTAACCAAACAGCATCTTCAACCTTCCCGTCCCTGCCCGCGTGGGCGTGGGGCCCGATGCCCGGTAGACGTTACTTGGGTGTGTTGGATTGATTCCTCCAGGTCAACCGAAATTCGGTAGTGGCCTGTGGACTGGGTGGGAAGAGACCATCCTGTCCATCTCAGGAACCATACGTGCCAACAGCTATAATGTTATGAACTAGTCTAGTATGGAATAAAGTAGGTACATCTAGTCATAGCCAGCCAAACAAGTAGAAAAAAGGCTATCTGCGAAGCAGAGATCCCTGTGTGGCTTATACTACTAGCACTGCCGGCGGGCACTCCGAGTTTGGGCCGTCGTGAAATCTTGTTTCGTCAAATAGCTAGAGTTAAACTTTTGAGGGTTCTCTATATTCTAGATCAAGGTGTCCCTGGTACAATGGTGGCGATGTACCTCATTACATCATCATCACTTACAACATAGCCTCAAGTTTAATGTATTCTCCCAGCCCATCAACGACACCCAAGATCCGGGTTATACACCCACGGCTGTCTTGACAAACACCGGCCTCCTTCGTAGAAACAGTAAGCGCTTCGAACTCCTGAAGCCATGGCACCAGAACAAGTAACGCCCATCGACGGCGACATCGATCCCGGACGCCTCGGCCAGATCATCCTCCCAAAGGACACCCAAATCCGCACAGCTCCTCCACCAAACGCGAAGTGGATCCGCGTTTTGCACCTCCTCCAAGCAGCCATCTCTCATCGCCAAGGAGACTCGTCAGTCAGCGGCTTCCTCAACGAGGTGCGCGTTCGATACCACCAGAGACGATTCTTCGCCCTAGAAAACCCGTACCGCGTCCTCCAAGCCGTCGCAACAGTACTGTACGATCAAGAGTGCAGCGGTGAAAATCCCACTGCCCAAGCGACCGAGCCGGAGTCCGAGGACACCGTTCCCGGCGACAAGACCTTCGAACTGGCCGCTACCCTCAGGTTCATCTTTCCCCACATGCTGTCTATAGACTACGGCCTCGGAACGGACCCGATGCCCGTGCCGCCCTCGACGATCAACTGGGTCTGGTGGCTGCACCTGGGCCCTCCGTACACGGTTTCAGCAAGTTCTTCACTGAATTCGTGGGCCGCTGGAGGTGGGGTCAGGTTCCCGATTGGAAAGGCTGGGGTTATTTGAATGACCGCTTTGCGACCTTCGAATCGTATGGTGTGGATGACATGGCTCTCTCACTCTACTATTATCACACGTCCCGTCGAGAAGTCGATTCTACTAACTTCGCTAGGGGCGTAACGGGGATATACCGGTGTCGTTCAGGAGATGATTGCAGAGATTCCTACGAGGGGGAATGAAAGGCTAGCACGCAAGTTGACGGCTGACGTCAATAGATTGATTCCCGAATTTGTCCTGGATGCCGACTTAAAGCGGAGGATGGTGGCGATAGCTGAGAGCTTAGCAGCCCGACATGACATACCTCTTCTTGTGCCAGGGGCCGATTTCCCGCATGAAGACAAGAAATCACCGACTGCCGAGTCTACATCCAAGGGGCGGCTTCCTACACCGCGCAGGCAAAAGGTTAAGGTTGATTGATATACATAAGTGTACCACTCTAATACTCGCAGCGTACTCTAGAACGCTGGCAGTAACATAGTTGCGGCACAGAGCCAGGAAGTGTTCAATAAGGATCAAGTCCGAGCTAGATATCGTAACGGCATTCTTATGTCTATTCAGCTAGATACATGACATCCTAGTGGTTGTTGGCTCTGAACATCCAACCCTTGTAAGTGGACCTAGCTAGCCCATGGTAGTTTGATGACGGTGCCATGCCCACATGTAATGCTGGTGTAACAAAGGTGGGAAATATAAGCGACGATGGACTCGCGAATACTTTTCCGACGAGTAGAGCTGACGGTAGAGCCGTCTGATTGGCGAAGGTAGACCGGTTGAGATACTTGGGTAAAGGGATTGGCCAAATAAGGCCAAATAACAGGCTGGGATGCGTTAGACTTGATATAAATTTTAGGGGGCATTCTGGCTTACCTACCGGCGAGTGCCAGATGTCAAGACACCCTCCGTGACATTGGGAGTCTGGACAAGCTGGGCTAGGCAGGGCAGGGTAAAGTCCATGAAAAAAGGAGGAAAGCTTCACCGCCTGAACAACCTAGAAATCAGCGCATCTCTCCACTCCCTCCTGCGTCTGGACCGTCGCCGCGAACGACTCCGCCTCCTCGGCCACACAATCCAACACCGAGGCGACCCCGTCGGCGAGGCCCTGCCGCAACTTTGGATTCACGGGGCCGGCAAGCGCCCACCCCGAAAACACCCGCGTGCCCCCAGCGCCTCCAACCGCCGCTGAACCGCGGGGCAATTATCACCAGCCAAATATTGCCCTCGGGGAAGGGCTTGCCGCAATCGCCGGTATCCTCGCCCACGATAACAAAGCAACCGATGGAACAAGGAGGCCCAAGGTACCAGCCACCGTTTAGAGTGCTGCCTGCCGAATCCTTTCACGCATCACCGCGATGTCATTCCCCATTGTAAAGGTTAGAGCTTCAAGGAAGGGCCATTTCGGCCAACCGACCTTGGATTATCGCGTAGACTGTAAGGAAAACCACATTGGTTAGCCATTGCCCTCTCAGTAAGCTTCTAGCTGGGCCATGAGGCATGATGCGAAGCCAGAGGTTGGAGCAAGACTCGAAGAAAGAGACTGAGGATGATAAGACAAGAAGGGCTACATACACCACGGCATCGGTATTGAATTGGTTGTTGCGTTCATTGACCTTTCGATTGCTGTGTCGAGTTGGATTCTATAACACGGAAGAGACCGAGGATGAGGATGATGAGACGAGAAGGATTGCATTCACCACGGCACTTTCATTGTTGAGTTGGTTGACCAGTTGATTGACCTGTTGATTGCTGTGTCGAGATGGATTCTATGAAACTTGGAATGGAATACAGAATGACAGCCAGATTAATACCCCGTTCACCTTCCTGGGCGGCTCTATGATAGTGAGCTATCTTGGAAAGAAGCCTCTGGTGTCAGGCACAAAAACAGCAATGGCACTTGCCGCCTCCGTGACTCCCACTGGCACACGACTTCCTCCTTGAAAGGTCCGTTCCTGCAGGTGGCAAAACCCGGTGTGGCCCGAATATGAGCAAGAAGGTATCGCCGACAAAACAAGCAATAAGGTCTCGATCGTCCTTCCCTCGAACAGCCATCAGCTGCTTGCTGCCCTGCTACCCTTGTAAGTTGCGCAAGAGATATCTCGAGCTAGTGATGGTTCGGATGAGGTCATTATTGTCACAGGTCCCCGGTCTCTGCCTCAAGGACAAGGGGGAAGGATCATCGCCTGCATATATGTACGTAACGAAATTTAGATGAATTAAAGACCACATGGCAGCACGCCCAATAACAAAAGACACAAATCTCAAAAAGGCCAGGACTTCTATTCCCTCCTAGCCCCCGAAGACAGGGCATACCCTAATAAATCCGATGGTGGGAAACATCAACTCGACCCGTAGCCAGAAACCGGAACGGGGTGGGGCGCACCAGGACAAATTTCGGAGGCAGCGAGCAATCGGCATCCAGGGCAGACACACGTAGATTCCCGATTGAGAGGCAGAGAGACAGAGAAGGAGAATGTCATTGGACGAGAATGAGGGGTTAGGGAGGCCGCCCACGGCAATGAGACGTGGGAAACAGGTCGTGTGGGGTGAAAGAGGGTATGGGATTTAAGAATAGATTGCGGCAATTTAGAGAAAGTGTGTGCGTGCCGGTATGTTGGCTGCGAAGTGGTAATATTGGGAGAGCTTCATACGAAGTAGTGTAATGGGGCATGATTTCGGATGCAGTTTAGGGAGACCTGAGTCGTCCACTCGTTGCTCCTCTCGGAGTGTAACGCAAGTCAGGTCGTAGCGGCGCTAGTACGTCATGTATGAATGGGGTCCTAGTGCTGTTGCTGTCGCATCATCTCAATTGGGACCGGGGAAGTGGGTGGGTCAAGTCGGCAGCAGATTGGGAGCAAGGGAGGGGGAGAAAGGAGCAGCGAGAGCTCTCCGGATGATGCCAAACAAGGGGAGGGAGTCCAAGCTCCTTACAGCACATGCTGTATGAGTATGTAGTGTAGATGCAGTACAGATTCATGTATAATGCTACCAATCCTCACACAGTTAAGTTCGTTTGGATGCAGATGCAGGGTGTTGGCAGGAATCGAGAGGTTTTTAACCTCAGCCAACAAAGCCAGCAGGGGTCCCTGATCCTTTCTCGGACTGTAGCGTGCGGATAGGTATTTGATGCTTGAATCCTGTGAGAGCGAGAGGCCGCGAGTGTGTGGGAGGACGAGAGGGAGAGGGGGAGTGTCATTACGAAGTCTTGGTGTCGAAAACCGGCGATCTCTCCATCTGTCTTAGTCGCATGCACGATGTTGGGGGTGGATTGCTGTGTCGATCTGAGGGTGGTCCTGCCTGTACTCCTGCTTCATAGTGTAATGTAGACAGGTCTGAGCCGAGGAGGAGACAGTGAGGAGAGGAAGAGCAATCGAGGCTTTTCCCTCACAATATTGAACCATCCATCAGATGAAAACCCGAGAGAGTGTGTGTGTGTGAGCTCCTGCCACCCGCGGTCCCAATTAACCGCGGAGAAATGGAATCAACCCACAAGCTCCGCTTCAAAAAGCAAGACACGACACTAGAACGAATATCGAATGGTTTTTGCTCAAGTTGTTGGGAAAAGAAAACGTGGGACACGTCTTTTTGTTCTTCTTTCGTTCTTTCCCTGGCTCGCTCTGGGTGTTTAATACTTCCGGCGGAGACAGAGGCCAGGCCAGTCCCACTATGCCACTCTCGACTTGTTGGCGAAGCCCTAAAACGTCCTGGTGCTTTCAATGTTCGATGTTGGATTGGTGCTTTTCGGTCAAAGTATTTCAGGGTCGCCAAACCCACACTGTGCGGAGCTGCGTAGCAACGCCTCGGCTTGGTCAAGTCTTCATTGCTCTTTCTTTTTTTCATGATCAGCACGTAATAATGTTCACAAACTTGTACGAAACATTTGATTAATTTTTCTTGGTGGTGAGTGTTGGCAGTATTGACAGTATTGACCCGACTTGGACCTTGTTTGCGCCGTGGGTACTTGGCTCCTCTCTGAAGCAAATGTTTCGTAACGGCCACTCGTGATGACAGTCGAGCTTTCATCACAATGCATTACCAGAGCCCTTTGGCCCTTACGTGTTTCGGCAGTCCTGCCAGTCTTGCCTGCCAAGTCTGATCCGGCCATGCATCAAATATGTAGGAACTTACATGTGGGAGTTCTCTCAGCGCTTGGCAAACTGCTCATGCGCTTATATCGATAAAACCATCCATCTTATCGGACGGCACCTTTAACCTGCTCTGTCTAGCCTTAAAAGAAGAAAAAAGCAGCAGCCGCTGCGAGGTAAGGCCGAGTTCACTTTCACCACCTGCTCGGATGATATTGCTATGTGGACAACTTATGAAGCATCTCCTGCAGGATAAATCTAAGGGCAAAACGGCTGGGGAGGCAGTTGAGTGTTTGGACTGTCCTCTCACCCGGAGGACAACTCCAGAGTCTGCATCTTCGGCCCGGAAGCTTACTAGGTTCCGTCCACCGTCCACTCACATCCAGGCCCAAGTCTGGCTAGCAAAATACTGTATTCGTGATTGAGGTCTTGAGAATGCCGTCGAATAGGATTGACACAACGGTGAGAACGCGTAATTCTAGTATTCCTTGGCAATGAGCAAAAGGTCATCTGGCCTTGAATCTGACTTTCATGACTATTATCGGTCTTGGCTTCCCAGATAGGGACGCTCTACACTCTACACGCGGACGGATGCCAGCACGATGCCGAGCTGGTGACGCCGCAGAAGAGAACACCGCCGCTTCTGTTGGCGAACAGCTTCAGGTCGGCTCTTCTCTCTTTCGGCTTAACGCAAGGCAAGGCACGACCAAATGGCCTGCGCGATCCGGTGGACTGAGTCATCGGTGAAGCATTTCCAATCTAGCCACGGCGTACGATTCGTAATTCGGACATGAATGGCAGGGTCTAATGGAGCATGAAGGGGGAGAGATAGAAAAGGGAAAAGTACGAAGCTGGAAACTGGAGCATCTTGGGGGCGGTGGCCGCGGACACCGCTATCCACGTTGGCGACCCGAGGCGCTAAATTGCCCTACGGGGCAACATCTCCAATACCGATGCTGCGCATCGAGCGAGGGGAAGAAATAAACTCGTAAGCGAACGTGCGATATCGATGCCAGAAAGGGAGAAAAGCGCCGCTGGCGACCAGATGGAGCATATGGACACGCGTTTTTCTGTGGGAAGTGCCAAGACCTATTTTGAAGCGGCGATTTGAAGGTGCGGTGCTCACGAGGCATCTGAGTAGATGTGGGGCTCAGAGTAACACCGGACGCTAAGAGTTCGTTGGAGAGATCCAGATCTAGTCGTCGGTATTGGCGACTACGATGCAAACTAGTCTTTTTGGGTGAGGTCATCGTGGGAATTTTTTTTTTTTTTTTTCTTTTCTTGCCAAAAGTCATGTCACTTGACCAGGACGGAACTAATTCGGTGGATCGGGTTCAATGTCTGTTTCTGTGCGGGTTGAATGACCACCAGCACCAGACCTTGCTTCCTCCAAAGTAGGTTCCTTGCCCTGAAGACAGCCCTATCGCGTCTAAAAGTACTTCGTACATGACTTCCCAGATCAAGATCAATTGATCCTTCGAGCTGGGTTGGGAATAAGACGGGAATGGCATGCCAGACACCACATGTATGCATGAGACATACAGCAAAGAATTTCTGATCCCAACCTGAGAACACCGTGCACAACTTAAAGCATGATCGTAGGTAGGTGATGGATGCTAGCACAACCATTCAGGAGAGGGGATGGAACAAAAAAAATTAAAAAGAAAAAGATAGAAAGAAAAACGAAAGCAGCGGTCGACCATTTCTCACTTCGTACGAGGTCGTAATACAAGTAATTACTCCGTGTAAATTTGAGCTCAACAACCCATGTCTGCTGTCGTTGGACTCGGACCCGCCAAGAACGCAGGGCGCCGGGGCCGAGTGTAGATCGGAAAGATTCAATGATCAAAATTGGAAACAAGTAGGGTTGCCAAGCAAGGGCTGGCTGGGTCATGTTTCTCGCCTGGGTCCGGCCGTTGACAGGGAGGTGACATCAATTGATTGAACAAAATCGAGACTATGGAACCTCTCTTCATACATACAATTGCATGCAGTGTCGACTCCGCGAGACCGACTTCGTCAGATGTGTATGGTCTCGCACAAACGGATATTCGACGGTCATCAGGATGTAAGTCATGGTGCGAGGACTCCTTTTTCCCCTCGTGCCCATGGACAAGGAACGCACAAGACACAAATCTAGAACTCGTAATAGTCGGTGTCAAAGGGAACCATCGAATTGAGGAAGCTGCGAGATGAGATGTATAGCGTGCGAGCACAAACCAATCCGTACTGTGCGATGTGTATTGCATCGCATCGCATGTGGTTGGGATGACAATAATGCCGCTCTACTTTGCACGAAGTAAGCTAGAGGTTTATTAGAGAAAAGATGAAGACAGAAATTCTCAAGAAAAATTCTCAAGAAAATTTTCAAGAAAAAAAATTTAACAAAACAAGCTCCGTGTGTAACCGGCCCAAAGTCCGGGCTCACAATTTGCTCCCTACTTGACTCATTCTATGACATACTTTCGCCACTACTTGGGCAAAGAGAGCCGATGTTGGGAAGAACCCATCCATCGTGGCCGCTTCAATTGTTCCTTCCCCCGAGATGCGCATCTACGAAGTACTCCATCATGCCGAGACCCTCTCCCGGTGGTATGTTTTCTCCCCCGGTCTTGCCTCTTTTGCGAAGTACGAAGTCGCAAGTACTTCTTCGTGCATCCAGGCATTTGATCTCTTACGAAGTATGGCGAAACAACCTCGCAGTGCCTGAGTTCATACATCCATGTATGTATTGTGTAGTACTTGTATTCTGCATGCATATGCTGTCAGTGACGAGAAGCTTTAAGACACGTTCCCGGGTGGGCAACCGCAGCTCGGGGCGTGTAGGATGGTCTCAATCTTTTATGGAGACACCCTTCAATGTTCCCTCGTCTCCATCTCCGTCGTCGTACACACACCACCTGCATGCAGAGGCAACAAGGCGTGGGCAGAGAAGAAGAGATGAACAGAGAGAGGGAGAAGGGGGGATGAGCATGATTAGAGGGGGAGAGACAGCCAAAGGCGTAGTAAGGTGCAAACCCGAATTTGCAGAGGAAGAAGAGGGATTTCAAGGTTACATGCGACAACCAACTGGCCTGGTCTGCAAGTGCAAGTGCATCAATGGAGCAGGAGGAAATGGCGGCAAGTGCGTATCCCAGACCTTGATTCTGGCACATTAGCATTAGGGCACCTCGAGGTATTTGATCCACATCATCAACGCTTCATGTATTACAGCCAGGTTTCTGCACCCAGGCTCCTTCGTAGGAAGTAGTGTCGGCTAGCAGCAAGTTGAGCACAGGCACGACAAAGTACTTCGCAGGACTGCCTGGCATTAGGGCAAATCGATAGATATACGCTAGACCACATGTGCAGGATTAAAACCTGCATGTGCACCATCGAAATGAAAAGCAGTTGAGCTGGCGGCCTGGCTTTGGTTTGGTGTTGGTCGGCAATATCCCAGAGTCATCAAAATCGTTTGAGCAGTGCAATTGACTAACATTGCACTGTTGAAGCTACCTCGATACACTAGACTAGTTTTCAAAGTTGTCACTGTCAGACCTGTACGTGAATAATCTCGTACTTCTCGGTAGCAGTGTCCCGCCTCTGCCCCCGTTTGCTGGTAGTGGACTCATCGTTTCGGTTAGCCCCCTCGACCGGGCTTATGTGTAGAAGCAACATTGGGGGAACCGTCACGGGCCCTTTGCCGGCGTACTCATCTAACGACGGCTATTCAAAGGATCCACTTCACCGTGGCTTCCTGCTTCTTCTGTTCGCTCGCACTCTCCCAGTCTGGTCTCGTCTCCCGCCCGAATCCAGGCTCCCCTTCCCATTTTCCCAAATTCCCCGTGCTTCTCTTGGTCAGTCCTGCCTTTGCCGCCCTTGGCCAAGCCAAATCAGCATTTCGAAGCCACCGCTAATTGCGAAGTAACTTGGACGAAGTAATGGATACTTGGACTAGTGAAGCTACCAATCATCAGCGCCGTAAAATTCTCCTGAACAATTTGCATGTGCACACACTTTCCAGTGTTTATTTCCCAAATTCCTAGATTAGAACGTTATAAGCCCAAGGTTCACGCTGCGCCCCGAGTCGTCTTCTAAAACCGCACCAGTTCTGCCCCCTCGTTCCCCGTTCTCATTTAAACTTCCTGCTCCGATCACCCTCACCCGACAACGAACGACGTAACTGTGCTACGTCCAGCGCTGCTCCCACTGCCTCGTACTCCTACACTACAGACTACGATTTACTCTTGATTCTACTTGTCCACAACATTGAAGTTTTTACTGCCGCACCCACCGTGAAGACATCTCGGAGCGAGCTGGCACCTGCAACTCCAGACCCTACCTACAGCTCCAGCTACAGCTACGCCTACGCATAGGCTTACACCACATCACGATATCATTGATCAATTCGTCTTCCCTCCGCCCTTCCCTCCCCCTCTTGTCTCCATCTGATCCCTTCTCCGTCCACTCTTGTCTCCGCTCTCCACGCTTCTAAGCTGGATTGATATTTGACCATTGCCTTGAGACACATAAACACAAACACTGATCTAATTACCTCTTCCTTTTCCCTACTTGCTCTCTCCTCCCTTCTCCTTCCTCTTCCTTCTCCTCCGCTGTCCCTTGAGCCCACCCTTCTAACCTTCTTGATTCCATCATGCTCTTATCGGCGAGCTTATCGTTACACGTCGCCTTTCCCGTTCTTTGACAGCTACTTTTGCTGAACTGTCAGCACTGTGCTTAATCGCCCACCCAACCCAACCCCAATCCTGAGCCCGTCTCCATACCTATACGAGACGTACTAAATCTGCGTTTACGCTTGACTCCTGAAAATCATTGACCGAATCCGAATAACTACCGCCTATTCCAGAGTCTCGGCCGGTTTTCTTGAGACTACTCCCGCGCATCGTGTCGCTTCGCTTACAGCCGCCGCCGCGGCGATTTCCCTGCATTGTGTTTATTCATCGGGCTTGGTCGGCATTTTTGTCCTTCCTGCAGCTTGTTTCCTCGTCCTCCCAATCCCTGCATTACTTCGTACTTCACGGACCAAACAGCTCATCGACTTCCGGCCCATAATCACCGGTTCTCAGGCGACAGACTGACGATATCGTCTCTACCCTCTGCTTGATGGTTGCCACATATATTAGCGGCTTTTGCTCGGCGGAAACCACTTCTTGTGCGAACCAATCCCGTCCCTCCACCAGAGCCTGGTCAACGGTGTCTCATTGCTCCAGTACTTCGTGCTTTGGGCACTTGCATCGAATTTCCTGCATTTCACGCCAGCAGCCAACAAGAAGCCAAGCGTGCGATTCAACCAGGCATCACCAAAGTCACGAGGATCACTCACACGTCCTCTTTTCTTCTGACAACTCGCGCCATCTTTTACTTGTTGTGAAGGATCAGGCATCGAGTCCACCACTCTACCGCTATATCTCTCAGATCGTCTCCGCAATTCCGCACACCACCAACATTGAACTCTCAATGAAGACAGACAACTGTTGTATTCTCTAGTCACCCTTTCTATTGTCAACCGCAGCAGCAATACCAATACCAACACCAACGCCAACGCCAACGCCAACGCCAGCACCAATAACACGGCATTAGTCACCCTCACCCTCACCCTCCCTAAGCCCTTCTCACAGTTCAATCTCACACTCAAATTCCCTCCGCCACATACCAAATCTTGCCACTCGGGCTCTCTCTCCACTTTCTTGACGCTTACAAGAAAGTGCCGCGCCGAAATCATCCTTACCCTTTTTTCTGATTCTCTTTTTTTCCTCTTTTTCTTTTTTTAGCCCTTCTCGGAATTTGACTTCGTCATCTGGGGGGTACGCTACCCTTGGGGAGTACTTTGCCAAGAAGTTCGTCAGGTACAACCCCTCCTCGCCTCACTTACACGCAACCTCGCTCGACGCCCCGAGCGCCCTTTACATCATACATCATCCCTACATCAAATCATACCTGTGATCCCGGGTTTCGCTCCAGTCGACCCCGAAGCTATCGATACTGAGCATCCCACGTTCCTGATCGCACATCCAACCGCCAACTTGAATTCTACTGAGCGACGACAAGCTTCCTTTTTTCCCTTCTCCATCAATTCCCGCCATAATTTTTAATTAATACCTCTTCTTCTCCTTGTGTGTTTTTGCGGACTCTACCCGCGTTCAGGAAAGAAAGAAAAAAAAAGGAAGACAAAAAGGCGAATCGACAGAAAGGAGAAAAAGAGTCATCGGGGACAAGGCTCGCGAAGAGAACGAAAGATACTCTTCTTCCTCAGGCAAGGAACAGTAGGCTCCTTTTTATCCCAGCTCGACGCTTGGCGAGCAAGCAAAGAAGAAAAGAAACCCCGAGGCGAGAAGACCTGCAGGGCAGCCCTTGAAGCGCACGTTGTGACTTTAATACCCCGTACCGCTTTTATCGTTTTCTTCTTCTTCTTTTCCCTTTCTGTCGCCATCTTGCCCACCATGGCGAAACCAACATCACAGCCCTCGTCGAGGACAAGCTCTAAACCGTCATCGGTCAAGTCCGCCTCCTCGCAGCAAGAATCAATCACTTCCAAGGCGACCACTCTTGTAGCCGCACCGAACGGCAAGCCTGTTAACGGCATCTCCCCGGCCCCGTCTCCTGGAGTTGATAGCAAGCCTCTCGAGAAGGCCCCATCGGTGAAGGACAGGATAACGCGCATGTTCATGACAACACATGGCTCGGCTTCCACTTCTAAAAACCCTAGTGGAGTCTCCACTCCTGCCTCCGGCCCGACCCGTAAACCGACGCTCAACGAAAGGGTCCCCACCCCAGCGGTACCTGCCTCCTCCGCCGCGTCCGTGGCTGGCTCGACGCCAGCGTATCGCCCGAGCCCAAAACCCAAGGAACCCCCTCAGCGATTTACGATAGTCCCTGACGCTCCAGGCGGTCACGAGCACTACCTCAAAAATAGCAGAAGACAGGAGAAGCTGTCCGACCTCTGGAGAAGTTTGATCGGCAAGAAGCCGGAGAGCGAGCTCTCGCTGGTCACGACGTGGATGGACACATATCAAGACGGCAAGGACATAGTACCCGGCGCTGTTGCACCCGAGAAGAAGCTCAACCCCCACACGACGCAGACGCTGTTAGAAAAATACGGCAAATGCCAAGAGATCATCGGACGCGGCGCTTTCGGTGTGGTGCGCATTTCGCACAAGAAGCTCGAGAACGGCGCGGGCGAGAAGCTGTTCGCAGTCAAGGAGTTCCGCCGACGCCCAGAGGAATCTGAACGGAAGTACAATAAGAGGTTGACATCCGAGTTTTGTATTTCCTCGTCTCTCCGCCACCCCAACGTCATTCACACTCTCGACTTGCTTAAGGACGCGAAGGGTGATTATTGCGAGGTGATGGAGTTTTGCGCCGGTGGTGACCTACACTCCCTCGTCGTCTCGGCCGTGAAGCTCGAGGCCCAGGAAGCAGATTGCTTTTTCAAACAGTTGATGCGCGGCGTAAACTACCTCCACGAGATGGGCGTGGCCCACCGAGATCTCAAGCCCGAAAACCTCCTTCTCACGACCCACGGCGCCCTCAAAATTACGGATTTCGGGAACGGCGAATGTTTCCGAATGGCTTGGGAAACAGATGCTCACATGGTGTCCGGTCTCTGCGGCTCTGCCCCTTACATCGCCCCGGAGGAGTACACAGATAAGGAGTTCGATCCCCGCGCCGTCGATGTTTGGGCGTGCGGTGTTATCTACATGGCCATGAGGACCGGACGACACCTTTGGCATGTGGCCAAGAAGGACGAGGATGAATTTTACGCTCGATATCTTGAAGGTCGTCGAGATGAGGAGGGATACCAGCCGATTGAGTCTCTTCATAGGGTATGTTTTCAAACGCCTTCCCCTCTTTCTCGTTTCCGCCATGGTCAAGTTGGCTGCGGAGAGGCTAACCGAGAATCTTGTTAGGCTCGCTGTCGAAACGTCATCTACTCGATCCTAGATCCAAACCCTAAGAGACGACTTGCCGCGTCGCAGGTCCTCAAATCGGAATGGGGTCGAGAGATAAAAGTCTGCAAGGCGGGCGAGGAAGGTATATAACCGTGACTCCGCCCATCGACGGCTTTAATCTAGTTTTTTTGGCAGTGGCAAGCGAAGGGCAGGGGCGGCGCTTTTCTTTGAGGTCGGGAGCCGTCGTTGCCCGTGAGGCTTTTATATATGTGCATGTTTTTGTTCAAAAGTATGTTTATATATATTGGCCAGGCCAGCCAGGGTTGGATGCCATCGATCGGGCAGAAACACACTCTATGTACTTCTGTCGCTACTCTTGGGGACTTTTATCCCTCTTGAATATCTTCTTTTCTCTCCTAGTATTATTATTTACTATGCAGAATTTTTTTTCCTTTTCCCTAGTTCTTATCCTCCCCACCCACCTCCCCTTTTTCCCGCCATCTCACTCATTCCTGGAGAGAGAGATGGAGAAGAGAGGGGGCAAGGGGGAGGACGTTGAACTATGTTTCATCGCTCATTTCTTCTCATAGTACTCTAGCACGGGCGTTCTCGGTTTTCATTCCTAGGCATTTGAACATGTATACTAAAGCGATCATCTGGAAAGGCGTACACCATCATTTCTCCCCCTTTACTATACCCTTGGCATCATACACAATAACTTCATGTACTGGCTTTTTGGTTTATCACCACCTGTGTTACTCCTGTTTCTGTGGTTTGTCCTTTCACTCGCATCTTTTCGCTTTCTTATGCTAGGAGTTGGTGGTCTATTTTTACATCTTGGGGGACAAAAGGGTGTTCTGGGAACAATGATAGATGAGAGAAACAAAGAGGGACAATGTGTTTCTGATCTAGGAACTTGATATCGACAGTCCTGGCCCATTGCTAGGACTCTATCACGAAAGGTTTTGGTATATCAGCTGAACTTGGAGTCAAAATAGCCTTCTTTCCCAATCATGGATTTACCAAAGGTGAACATATTTTAAGATCAAGGTCTAGACATAAAATACATGTATTAATAGAGAGAAAAGGATATAGAGAGGTATATATAGGTGAGTGCATCCAAACGTCTCTGTTTTAACAAAGAAGAAAAATGCTCCCATCAAACAGTACCCAAGACCAAAAATATAGAGAAAGAAGACACATTTGCATCCCATCATCTCTCATTTTTCTTCCCTATTTCATCAACCCACCCCCCAATAAATAGCCAAAAAACCAATGCGCCGACACACACACAACCTTGTCTTTGATTGTTCAAAAAGGAAACAAAAGCCAAGAGAGGGAAACAGAGACGAAACGACTTCGAGGAGAGGAAACGAGGCTATACATACACTGAGAAGAGGGTTCGTCCACATCTATCTTTCGAAGCTAAGGAACAACGGAGGGAGATGAGGAGAAACGAAAAGAATTTGTGCCAAAAAAGGGAAGAAAGAGAGAAGACCAGCGAGCAGAACGAAGACAACAAAATGAAGCTCGGCCACTGTTTTTGATTTAAAAGAAATTATCCTTTCGCGCTGGGGCCGAGCAAAAGACGCCAACCGACATTTGGGGAAAACTCCAACCAATCAATGAGATCAATTGATACATGAAAACCAAAGGGACCGTGATATCCAGAGAAACGCACAAATCTCATCCGCCGAAGAAAACGAAACCCGAGGGCACAATCAAGCTTGTTTGTCGCCTAGATGCCATTCGGCGGTGGTTGTTGGGCTCCGTGGTGGGAGGTATAAAATTGGTCTGGACACACACAGACTAAGGATTATAGCGGCACAAGACAGCCAAGGTCGTAAACCGATAGTGACGATGAATCGAAGAAGAGCCGAGGACGAAGATCAGATATACCACCGTAATAGTAGAGACAACTTCAAGCCGGGGATGCTAAGTCTTCCTTCCCATTCCCCAAGCAAGACACCTCACATAGCCAATTAAGATCCACCAAGTTATGCCATCATCATCATATCTCGTCAAAAGGGAGCTGGAAAAAGAAGATGCTGTTCGGGATTGATCGGATAGAGAGCCTGTTTGGCTCTTTCGGGGTTCGACGCTGCGATAGCGACTCGGAGATGGTCAAGCAGAAGAAGATTCTCGCTGGTCGGCGCAGTCGTTTAACGCGATCATGTGCCATCAGAGATCGACCGCGTTGTTAGACGCAATGTTCCGAATCGGCCGTGAGACAACACCAAGGACGTGCATTCCGTAGAGTATTGACAGTGGGCTGGGCTGACCCGAGGTGGTCTCCAACATTTCCTCTCGTGGGCTTCCGTACTTCTGCTGCAATAGTATTGACCCGCGACGTGTGCGCGAGATACCGCCAAAACACGCCTATCCCCCAAGAACCAGGGAGACTTTCGCAAGGTAGCAACTGTTCCGCTGCATGAATGGGTTGGTAGTGACCAAACAGGAGGTCGAGATGATATCCGCAGCGCACTTATGCTGCAGGAAGTGTAAGAAAGCAAACGGAGACAATCACAAGATCATGAGAATCGAAGAATTGCGCTTTTCGGACGAGTTTGAAACGCAGCACAACGCAATTCCCAAATTTTAGGTCCCCGTTAAATCCGTGGAGCACACACCGAACACGGGGCTGGGCTGAGACATGGCGGGGGTTGTTCTGCATCGCCTGATTTTTAAGAGTGGAACAAATCCCACGCTCTCTCGCACAAGCGCAAGAACTCCTCACGCTTCGCCCGTTGGCTCTCGGGACTGTCGCGGCCGTAGCCGAAGGGACCTCGACGTGTTGATGCGGGGCCGTTTCCGAGAGGGGGGCTGTGGCCTTCTTCGTACTCGGCTCGGGTTCGTCGCTTGGAACTGCGGCTGGCGTCGGTCGTTCTGTTTCCGGTATGAGGGGAAGGGGGAGTTGGTGGCTGATGGCCTCCGTAGTGAACTAACTTTGGCAATAATTCTGGACGGCCTCCAGCGAGCTCCGCCTGCGCCTCCTCGGCCGACTTGTATTCCCTAGGACGGGCAGAGCCGGGAGCGTGCTGCGATGGCGGCGGTGGGTGACCGGGAGAGGCCAGAGGACCCCTGGCGCTATGCTGGCCGGGATAGAGGCCGTGTCCGGCGGACTCGAGAGGCGGGGGAAGACCTTGGCCGAAAACGTCGGTGATAGGAGGAAGACGGTTGTTGGTCTGATTCGCAGGGACATGGTGGATGTGCGAGGTACTGGAGAGCTTCGAAGGCTGGTTCGTAATATGCCTCGTAAGAGGATGAGGATTATGCATGCCTGTAAAGGTTTGGTTGAGAGGAGCGGATTGGATCACACGCTCGTTAGCAAACTGCTCGTGAGAGGGTGCAACGATAGAAAGGCCAGGCGGGGCCTTATTCCGTCGCGACATGCCGGGGGTCTTTGCGGAGAAGTGGTTGTCCTTGTTGTTCGGGCCGTCACCCTTGGCTGATTGCTGCTGTAGCCTCGATTCGATAATATGGCGCTGTTGCTCTCTGACCGTCATGCTGCGCTGCAGCTGCTCCTTCATGACTGGGTCTTGTGTTACGAAGCCGGGAGAGAGGCAGGCAAGGCCAACATCCTGGATACCGAGGTTGTCTCTCGCGGTTAGCGGGCGACCGGTAGAAGCTCCGTGGTTCGAGACACCACCCTTGGACAAGTCGAGTTTCCTGGGACGATGGCGAGGGGCGGGGATGTCTGGGGAGGCAGGCTCCTTCTTCACAACGATTGATGGCATGGCGCCGGATCTGGTACTAAATCGTGCGACGCCTACTTAGTAAAACTCTGCGACGTGGTGGGTAATACGAAGTGACAAGAATCGAAAATTCACGCTGGGCAAGAAGAAATTGGATGGAAAGACGCAAATAATAATAAGAAGAGATGTCGAAGAAGCGAGGAAGGACAGAACACAATACATACGCGCTAGGAGATGATTTGGAAGCTGTGGGCCCTCTGGGGCTTCGAGATCCTCGCTGGTGTTGGGTGAATTTCGCAGCTGTGCGTTGCGCGGAGGGAGACTGCTGTGAGGAAGAGGCGGTGGCCGAGGGAGGATGGGCGTCGGAAGAAAAGGACGGCCGATCATGAGGGGCCGGTGATGGAGCCATGGCGATGGCGGCACTCATGCTGGATAGAGAAAGAATTAAAAGTCCTGGAAAGGACAGGTTGGATTGCGGGTGGTATTTGGAAGAACGGCAGAGTTTGGCGCGGGAGAGCCAAGGGCTGTGCTGGCACAGGGTTGGATTCGAAGGATGGAGATTTGATCGAGCCCCAATGTGACAGGAACTTGGACCCCTTGCTCGCTAATGGGCTTCGTGTTCCTCCTTTTCCCGGTCGGGTAAGCAACAATGACAATTTTGCGGCGGCTATTCACCAGCACAGTGCATGCAGAAAATGCCTTGCAAGCAGTTGAGATGTCACCCTCGGTTCGACGATGCTGCAGACAACGGGAGGAGAGAGAAACCTGCCCACGAATTCGATCTGGGCTTTGGCAGGAAATGTGGTGATGGATTCTCGCCGGTGTCTCGGGGTCGGCCTCGATCAAATTATTGGCAAGCGTAAACGTCGAAGGATTGAATTCTAGCAACGAAGTGGAGGAATTGTACTTCAGAGGCGCACCGTCTTTGTGGGGTAGGCGAGCGGACTCTTTGATGCTTGATGCTCGTGCGTTGCGCTGCGTTGGGTGCACTAGACGAAAACCAGCCGAGTTGAGGATGTGGTCGACGAATTGGCGTCGGGAGAGTGAATGCAGGAATCGTCGTGGTATCCCAAAAATTACCTTTCCGTTTAGAAACTGCCCTCAAAATCCAGGAAAAAATTATGTATATATGGTGAAACCTATTTCGACCGACAATGCGAAAGCGAAAGGACGAAGTTGTTGTTTAAGGGTCCCAGAGCGAAGGGGAAAAAAAGGGTCCCGAGTAAGTTTGACAGGAAAAGGAAGCAGAGACAATGAGACGGGTCAAAAAGCAATGCGATGCAGGTTGTCAACGAGCGAGGTGGCAAAGCAGGGAGCTAGCTTCGTCGGATTTGCGTAGCCACTAAATGTCGCCAATTTGAATCAGTCCCAGTGTTCAATGTTGCCTTCCAGCTCTGATGCTGCTGCGATGCTGTCCTGTTGGCTGCTGGCGTTGGCTGTGTATTTGAATCGACTGGCTTTCGTTGGGCCAGGAAAAGAGGGTCGATAACAGTTGAAGCCTGGCGAAGATGCTTAGAGAAGAGAAAGCAAAAAAAGAAGACAGAAAGGAAGGGAAGAGAAGAAGACTTATCACTCATATCTCTGCAACAGGACATCATTCGT
>SJVG01000683.1:0-17902 GCA_034774675.1 Scedosporium minutisporum
GCATTACGGGGTGAAGGTCCTGGGAAGGAGCCCGATGAAAAGAGGCTTAGACGCCGGACAGAGCTGGTTTGTTCAGAGTCTGTCCGGCGGGATGTTTCATTGTCCGATTTGGATTTGGAATCATTTTTGACGAGGAAAAAAAGCAGAGTCTCGTTCAATTATCAATTGATCTATCACACAAACTCGCCGCTCTGAGACTTCAAACCGTTTGAAGCCTTCTTTCTTTATTCACCTTTATTTTTGTCTAATTTTTTTTTTCCAATTATTTTCTGTATTTGTCTTGTCTTTTTCTTCTTTCCTTTCCTCATTTCGCTCTTCTGTGCCAGGTTATCATTTGGGGCGGGATTTTCCATCACACTAATTCGAGAATACGTCTGTTCGCCTTTATACCTCTATGATGATAATTTTGAAAATGGGTCCTCGTCAGTTTGTTCCCGGGCTATCGTGATCACATCGTCATCATCTTCTTCATTGACGACGTTGAATTTCTGCCGACCTTCATGCTGGATGCCCTCCCTAAAACACTTCGCAGCATACCGGTCGTGGTCACATCGATGTCTGTATATTGCTCGCGGATTGCAAAAGCAGTTGACCTTGGTGCAGCAAAAGAGCTGTTCCGCCCAATACTCATGGGCTTCCCGAGTGAGAAACCGCGCCGACCTCTGGCAGCAGCAGCCTTCCTCTCCACAGGTAAAATTACCACTGGCGTCCCTGTAATCCCGGTGTTCCCTAGGACCCGGATACAACTTGGAAACGGGACAGACGCAAAACTCCGCGTTGCAGTACGTGACCTGGCGGTCGTCGGCGCGTCGCCGGCTTTTGAAGAACGGGTCTGTGGCCGTGTAATTGGCGTGTCTACCCTCTGTTGTGTCGAGAGCGAAGCGAACCTTCTTTGGAGGCCGTTGTGGGGTAGTCGGGGACGATCGGTTGCGGCGACTGCGTGCCGTTCTGTCGGCGAGATCTAATGCGTCGTGGAGCCTTTGAGAGCCGTCGATGTCGTGCTTTATTCTTGCCAATCGCCCATTCAGGCAGTACTTCTCGTGCTCTCTGATCTCTTCGAGAGTGAAGCTGTAAGGGCCGTGAATGCCGCCTGTGGAAGGCAAAGCTTATGTTAGGGAGCAGCTTAGAAGGAGAGGGAAAGTGAGGACCTACAACCTAGCGGCGGGTAACTTCTCGGGATATCTTGATCTTCGTATCCGCCTTCGTCCTCATATTCACCTTCATCTTCCCGGAATGGAGGCGCAAAGCACAGAAACGGACCTGCGCTGAAGAGATCAATGTCACCCATCTTAGTATAGTGGTAGGTCGTATATCGAATGCGCCGTCGCCGAATGACTAGCCGATCCGCAATCACTGACAGAAACCGATTCCTGTAGTGAAGGAACCTGGGACGGAGAATTGTCTTATGAAAAGAACCAAGAATGTTCAGATGTCTCTGGAAATGCATGAACACTGGGTGGTGGCTTCCGAAGGTAGCGGTAAGGCTGTGAGGGCAGTACGATCCAGAATATAAGAGTGATTTGAAGAAGGATAAAACCCGAACCTGCAGGAGCTGCTCGAATGGTTTTAAAGGGTTGCGGAATGGAGAGGAACGACTTGGACCGCTGACACCAATCGAGCCCCTAGGATCGCAAGCAACTACCAAGCCGGCCTTCCATTTTCTTGAGTTGGTGCATTAAAGTCATATTAGGGTCGCAAATTCGATTCATGGGCTGTCATCTTCGTGCGGAGACAGGTGATGCTTCGGCGAGAGCCTCGTTGCTATCACAAGCGCTAAGCATACCTCTCCTGAGTATCGTAGCTAGTGCAAAAACTTTGATGTACGCCTTACTCGTCTCATATGCAGAATCGTGCGTTTTCCATGTGGGAGAATGCAGCTATAGATGTCGAGCTGGTCGGGCCTAGCTCCATCGGTCTGCTACGACGGTACCAAGGTGGTTCCTCACATTCTTACATGTAGGTAGACCCTCTCATTTCACCGTCACGGCAGATTAGAGTTTCTGGAGGGTTGTTTTGATATTATGTGAAATTCTTGTCAAAGCCGGATTGAGAAGCAGGGCGGGGGATGGCGAGGTGGTCCTTAGTCCGCTCGCTCTCTAGCAACAGGCGCAATACATTTTCGATGCCTTCGGGGAGAATTTTACTGAGCAGATTAGAGAATCTATTCGAAATTTACGGCTCTAGACAGGTATCTGACATTCAGGCTCGAGGCTACTGTCGATGAGAAGGTGGAAAGAAGGAGGGGCATTATTCTTCTGGGGGTGCCCGTAGGGTAGCCACATGCTAGCTTACTTGATGAATCAACCGCAACGTGAGACGAAGCTCCAAGCGGACTGGAGTTTATCCATCAAGGGGACTACACTAACTGAATCCGCGTTGAGGATGCAGGGCCAAAGCCTAGCAAGTCGACCTAACTATAACTGCTGAACTGGCGAGGTGCCCTTGTTCAGGGTTCTGTCAAAAACCCTTTCCACGGGGGTAGGAGCAATTTGAAGCTATTCAGACACCCTTCTACGCTGGTCCTTCTACTGAACTCGCACCAAGAGTTAAACGAGTGTCCGGTTAGCTGGCGATGAACTTAGGCTTTGTTCTTCCCGTCCTTAGGTGTGAGCAGGCACGGGCTGCGAGGTGTCAATATAGCAGCGACTTCGACCCACGATCAAGCAAGCAGACGCAATAGGCAATTTGTCCCAGGTTCTGCGCGACCATGGGGGATAGGTGTTACTGCTCGCGGGTGTGTAGAGAGATTATCGATGGAGGCTCAGAAAGACGGTGAAATATGGTGAAAGCTGAAGCTTCAAAAAAAATCATTCACATGGAATATTCCCGTGTGACAGATCGAACGTAACGTGTTCTCTTGGTCTTGTGATTAAGCCCAAAATGCAGAATTGATGGTGTGCATACAGGCCGGGGCAGGGCCGTTCTAGGGGTTTCCATCGTTTCGTTCTCTGAAAGCGAAGTCCTGTTGCGTCCGCAGGCAGCACAGTTGAGCAATAGCCAGTACTATTATTGATCCTGATTTCGCAGAGACATGCTCGTAGAAAATAGGGGAAGAGATATTTCATGATGAAAGAACTTGGGACCCCACGATGAAGCTGAGGTTCGTTATTCTGCCGCCTAGCACTCACCGCTTTAGTCCCTCTGACGCACCAAGAGTACTTAAGTACCTCCGTACTTTGTACATGAACCCCGACTGCCTCAAGCCAAAGATCGCCCCGAGAGCCGCCGTACGCGCACAGGAAGAAGCCAGGCGACACGGTACCACGGTACAACTCGATCGGTACCTGCCTGCACGCAATTCCGACGTATAACCTGCAAGCTCTCCCAATTTTGAAAGCCGGGTGCGGTTTCTCGATTATCCTCACTCCGTCCATATTAACCTTTTTTCCCTTTTCTCTCCCCACCCCCAACGCTTACGCATTTGCACCACTGGCGTAGCTCCAACCTCGGATCTCTCGCGTTCTGCTACCGTGAACTGCCTCTGTCTCAATTAACCCCCGGACCTTCCTCCCAACCCCTCGCCATCAGTAAACAATCCGCCTCATTTTTACAATCACGAGAATGGCCACTCCAGCCCAAGACCGGCCGCCTTCCCCGACTCCCTCACAACTGCCGCCAGTACCCGGATCACCCACATATTCCCTCGCATCGACGACAAACCCACTCTCCCAGTACAACCTCCCCCTTCCTCCACCACCTCGACCTCCCCACGCGGTCCTCACGAAAGCCGATCTTGAACAGTCCCAACAAGCATACTCCGACCTCATCGCGACGGCAAAATCGTACCGAGTTGCCCTGGCGACCCTCTCCTCCGCCGCTTCCGCGTTCGGAGCCGCTCTCGAATCATGCGCCCGGTTAAAAGAGGCTCGCGCCGATGCTATCGGCCCCGCGGCCGCAGCTTCGCTGAGCACTAGCTTTACAACGAAGGGCTCGTGTACGGCGGATTTGCTCTTGGGCGCGTCGGGTGTGCATCACCTGATTGCGAATCACCACCAGATACTAAGCGAGACGGTATACCGAAACTTCGAGGTGCCCTTGCTCCACGAGCTCGACAAGTGGCAGAACGACGTTGATGACGAGGCGGAGAGCTACCAGAGGGCGGTTAAGACGCAAAGCAAGGAGATAAGGAAGCTGGAAAAGGAAGGCCTGAAGCTTCATAAGCAGAGGCGCCGCGACGTGGCCAAGTTCAGAGCACACCTTGTCCAGCTTACCACCAAGCTCGATGGTCTGACGACACTGCATGTCGACCACTCTCGAACGTTGCTGCGCGACAGCCAAGAGACTAGCAATAAGATCCTCGACGCATCCTGCAGCCTCGTCCGTGCAGAGGTAGACATTTTCGAGTCACTCGCACGCAAGGGCTGGAGTGGAGGCGGCCTCGATGACCTCCTCGAGAAGGGTACCGATCTTTTTGCCCCCGACGAGCTCCCGTCTCAAGGCCCTTCCGCCGGGGACGGCTCGAAGCTTTTCAGTATTCTACCGCCTAAGAGTATCCTCGCCGACTCCGCGTCGGACTCGGGGCGTGCTAACAGCAACCGTTCCGATGTTCTTCTTGCCGACGGGGAGCGTTACCAGAGCCTAGCAGGTGTTGCTAATTCTGAAGGGGGACCTGCGCGGCCAGCGGATTCTGATAGCTTGTTTTCGGAGTTTAACCGATCTCGGGGCGTGAGGCCTTTCTCCCCGCAACCTATCCGAAGAAGCCCAACGGATGTCACTTTTGACAGCCTAGGTGCCGGAGAGCCTTCAAGCACGAAGATAGAAGAACAAGAGGATGTTGAACACGAGGAACATCACGAGGAGGAAATGCAGCGGTCCGAGCTTAGGATACCTACAATCGAGACGGGGTTGCCGAACGTGGATGAGAGCGAGGAGCATCCGTGGAGGGATGAGCCGGGAGCTTCTTCGCGTGAAGAGAGTGGGAGTGACCGGAGCTCACCTAGGGAGGAAGAAGACCGGGGACGGAGTTGGACAGATGTTCGAGACGGGACTAAGTAAATGGCTGGTAGAGACGATAGTTCAGTATTTTTTGAGAGAGAGGTTGTAATTTGTCTACTATGGACGCGGCGATCGGGACATTCCCGCGATCTTGGTAATTATCACAGGTGGCGTTCCGGCTGGGAGGCTTGGTACATTGATGTTTTATTTTCTTGTATACCACGAGGTAGTCTCTCTTTTGCATTGTACCATGGACTAAACCTATAAATTCCCACAACATACTCGAGGGCAATGTACCTTACGCATACAAGTACAATCTTCAGATCATTACATTATCTGTCAGAAAACGAACCACCGAAACCACTCCCCCTTCCCTTGCGCAAAACCAGCGCCAAAACCATGGTATGAAGAAAGAAGAAAAACAGCCGAAAACAGCGAGAAATAACATGGAAAGAACAAGAGAATGACTCTGCCACTTGGCAGGTGTATCTATGTAATCTCTATCATGCCGCAACCAACGAGTTAAACCATGAATATACATTCTGTGAGCGGGAGATCCCGCCCTTCACATAACTTTTCTAATCCTCCTTATCAGCGGTCAAAATTTCTCCGCCAAACAAGTTAAAGGTCGCGTCCAGCCACCATATAAACTTCCAGTATAAACTCGCCCGGTTCCAATCAAAGTCGCCCAGCTCGGTGCGCGGGACTTCATTTCCTATCATGGACCCGCTAAACCACTTCAGGAACGGGATGGCGTTGATGATGCGCTGCGTGAATGATTGTTGGGGGAGTAGGGCCTGTTCGGCGGGGAGCAGCGTGGCCCGGCGAGCGGTGGGGATCTTCCTACAGAAGACACTGTCCGCGGGGCCCTCTTGTGTCGCTGTGGTGTGGCTGAGATGGGAGAGATGGGCATCTGTGACGGTGGCGGAGGAGAGTGTGTTGGAATCGAGGGTGTGTGAAGATATCCGCGAGTCGGGGGATGAGGTGCCGTTGGCGGGGATGGCGAAGGGGTCGAAGTGATCGGTGGCGAAGACCGAGGCTGCCCTCTTGTCGTGGCGTCCACGACCGGAGTCTTGCCTAGCTAAGTTGGGAACGGACCTGGATCGCGGATAGTCGTTGAGGCTCTCGATATCGGGGATCGCCTCGTCCCTGTTGGGAGGATGGCCGTGGTAGGGCTCAACGTGGACGATATGGCCGAGGATGCTCTGAGGTGATGCGTAGATCGCAGCCTCAGCCGCATCCGCCGACTCAAAAGTAACCTTCACCCAATGCTCTCCGCCATCAGCCTTGTTGACCTTTGCCCTTTCCTCGGGCGTCAGGGGCTTTTGCCTGATGAACGCGGGATCCCTCAACTCGGACTTGTATCTCGTATGGTCCAGGGGTGGCTGTCTAGGATAATCCTCGCAGATCCTCCCGGCGAGCTGCTCGTAGTGATTTATCGCCGCGTACTGCTGATCCGAGTTCTTGTATCCTCGAAGGATAACCTCCGTCGGCTCCTTTTTGACGAGGCGGTGTTGGGCTGACGGAGCCTCCTCGTTCATCATCGACGATGCTTTGCGGCTCGCCGCCGTCGCGCTCGCATTTGCCGGCGGCGCCGCTTGCGTAGATATCCACTCGCTGAAAACTTTGTCGGCCGCCGTGAGAGTAGGGTTGTCCCTCTTAGCTGGCGTCCCCGTCCTTGATCTCGCGCGTCGAGTCGACTTGCCAAAGGATCCTGTCTCGGCTACGGCGCGTCGTGATCGCGTGCTGCCTGCGTGGCCCTCCTGCCTAGAATCATGTAAGTATCCTGGGACTGGGTGAGGGGAAATGAACGTTGATGGAGGGTGCCGACATACTGTGGAAAAACCATCGCATATGGTCGTTGGATGCCATCGTCGCCGATGTATAGCTCCTCGTCGGGAACGTTGTGCAGAATTAATGGCGCCATCGCTGCTATATTGTGTAGAATAGGAAAAAAGAAATGATCGCGTGTCAAGTGGATTCGATGGCACGGTTAAGCTCTTCGAATCTTCGACAAAGAGGCACTCGTAACTCGTGGGGGATGGTTTCGGATGATATCGATCACAAAATCGATTGTCTAGGGATGAATGTGGACACTAGGTTTGGCTTCTGAAATAATTTTGTTCCAGCTTCCACAGCAACGAGAAGGGAAAAGCTCGGACCCGCAAGGCAAGTCCAGAACAGGGACCCACCCGAGTTCATCTCACCCCACATCCTGTATTGTGCAATTTTGAGCCGCAAACGCTTATGTAATCAATTCCACCAAGTAGGCTCCATCAACTGACGACATCCGACTCAAGGCTGGGCTTCGAAGTTGAACCTTCCATCACTTATTCCCTTTCCATCTCTGATCGACGACTGAAATAAGTCAGTTCTAGCATTGGAATTCTGTAAACTACGAGATTATGCCAGAACCTTTTTACAGAGTCTTCGTCCGGGTTCCCATTCCTCGCGGGGACTTTGTGGATCCTCCTCCAGTAAGTCGGCTTCCGGAGCCCCACCACGCCCGATGCTTACCGACTTTTGCCTTGAAAGCTCACAGGAATAGGTGAACTGGGATTCTAGCAAAGATGAAGCTCTATGGAGAATTCTCTCGAAAGTAGCCAAGACTCAGATAAACTGTAAGGGTCCATAATCTTGTTTGTGTCCGTGTGCTAGCTGCTGATGCCTAGACAGGGACCGAACTGTACGTTCAAATCACGACGACGTTGTTAATTGTCCCCCTTATTGTCTACTAACACATGAATTCAGAGCTGCACGGTTCGAAGTCACAGTAGACTTTCTCATCAGGCAGGTAGCATACCTCACAGAACAACATGCTTCGCAAGTAAGAGATGAACTGCGCAAGGCTGCAGCCGCCGCGAAAGGTTCCGCCGCGCCATCCCCCGTTCCTGGATCTGAACCCTTTGTGGGCCACCAGAGAACCATTTCGGCTTTGTCTTTGAGACGAGACTCCCCATTCCCGAGAAACGAAACAAGTGGTGCTCCAGGCACTCCAGTCGATACGTCATACCGGCCGAATATATCGAGGAATCCATCGGGTAACTCGCCGTTTCAGCATAATCTTGGTGGCGGATCTACACCAAGGCCGGGCAAAGATTCCACAAGGCCAGGTGAGGGCTTGGCGCCAAGGCGGAGGATTTCATCTTTGCCAATGACGAATGCCAACCCTCCTTCTCCCGGTCCAGCCGACACGAGTTCCGACGACTCGGATGACTCCAGCCCCGCACAATCACGAATCATTCGACGGCCGCCCAGATTTCAATCACAGGATGATCAGACATCGTTTGGCGATGACGAAGATGATGCCGAGCCGGCGTTCCATGCGTTCAACCAAGACGCATCGGACCTAGCCTCGACTCTCAGAGGGGATCAGAAGAGACCCTTCGAGAAAGATAGACTTCACCGGTCGCAGACTTCAGATTCATCTACAGGGTCCGCAGCCATTGTCCCCCGGATGGTAAAGGCTGGGAATCGTGCATCATCAGGACCCCTCTCCCCCCGCGCCGCGCAGCTCCCAGGTCGCAGTGGCTCGGGTGCTGGTAAGACGGCCTCGAGGGAAGGAAGCGAAGGCACACCCAGTATGGGAAGTAGCTTTAGTGACCTTGACGGTAAGCATTGCATTGAGGGCTCTTTGGACGATTACCTACTGACAAGCGCGATCTGACAGACTCGTCGGTTACACAATCAGCAATGGCGGAGGCTTTAGCGGCAGGATTACAGGACGGGGCCATCGGCAGCCGGTTGAGCATTGCTCAGTCGATTAGCAGGAGGTTCGTTCCTAGGAAGGGGAATTGAAACTCTACTCTCAACATCACGACGGGAATGTACGGAACAGTCTTTTCAAGAATCTCGGTCCGGTGTTCAATATACAAGGATGCAATTATACTAAATTATCACCAAATACCAAGTAATCTAAAGATCAATAATATAAAACAAAATAATAATAAAAATAAAACATCAAAAAAGAATCACCTCAGGGCCCTTCCCTCTCCTACCTTGAGGGTTGCGCCTCCCAGGACCACTGCTGGCTAGCCAGATGGGGGTCTCCATTCCTCGGGACATTTCTTTAGTCGACCCCTGGAACCGAGCACCCGTTGTCGTGAAAACTTGGCCGCGGCAGGTTTCGAACCAAAGCCCTCCCGAGAGAGGCAACGGAATGCTGTAGCAAGCCAACTACGTCAACTTGCTTCGGTGACATATCGGTGCCATATTCTTCCTTATATAACTATCGCGGGGAAAATTTTGGGATTTGGGCGAGGAAGGAGTGAGTCGCTCGCTTGGTGAGGAGGTGGATTGAGGAAGGAGCGAGGGGAGGTGTTGTTTTGATATTGACTTGTTTGGCGTTCTGCTGCATGTAAGTATCCGCCTGCACACACCACTAAGGTCACACGAGCTCGCACCATGCCGTAAAGTTCTACTCTACTGCTCTCTCGAATAATATTTTAGTTTCTTCTTGTATGTCTTCCGTTTGAGGATCCAAACACTGAGCGACTGGAAAGCCTTCGGCTGGTCTATGAATATCACGACCATCAGTTCTCTTTTGGTGATTCAAGATAAAGGACGCCAACCAAGGGGAAGGTACGGGTTTGTCTTCAGCACATACGAGCAAACAAAATTTCTCCTAGATACAGGGAAAGGTTTGCAACGTGGTTTTCGGTTCCTCATAACTTCAACATCTACACCCCGAACCTAACCCTTGACGCTTACCTCTTCCATCAAGCGAGCAAGTCCCTCAAAGATCTCCTATTGCCTCAAGTATCGAAACACTAACAGACGCCATCGTGAAGCATCAACGCAGTCATCATGTTCTACCGGCCGTGGACTGCTCTGCCCCAAGACGCAGAGTTTCCCTGCGATCTCAAGGCCCTAGGGTAGGTGCACCTCTGTCGTTTTGGTCTTTTGGCACATCTTCCTGCTAATATTCCGGTTGAAAAGGTACTTCGTCAATGACGAGGACGAAATTCGGAGCATCGAGAGCCCAGACACTTATTTCAGGTACCAACTTGACCTACTTGAGCGCGTCAACGACCGCCAGCGCTTTGCCTTCAACAGTGAGCACCCTGCAATGGACAAACGCTCCCCGCCTAGCAGGACGTACTAATGTGTTAAATTTCAGCTGCTGTGGAGGGCATCATCCATGAGCGCCTAGAGAACGAAGGCCTTGAGAAAGTCCGCCTCCCCTGGGATACCCCTGAGGATGAACCCAATGTCCCCATCTTCGTGAGTTCCGACATCAAGTCCAAGAAGCGCGTCATCATCATCTTTGGCGAGACGTCTCAGATGCTCGGAGCTCTTGCCATGCGCATTGTCAATGGCCGTGGCGGCGTTGACAAGGGTTCTCTCGTCTCTATCGTCCGCGAGATCAAGAAGCAGCACTGCTCGCCTGATGATGATGATTCCCCTGGTATTATCCTGGCCAATATGGGCGAGACCTTCTGGTGGCCCGAGGGGAAGAGGGCCCTAGAACTGCCACGATGGAATGCCACACCGGCTCCCAGCATGGTTCAAGTGAGCCGAGCCTTTCGACCTCAATTTCATTGCATCAGAGGCCATGATAACCATCATAGCCATGTCGAGTACATTTTCGACGAGGTTCTCAATGTTCTCGTCCGACCTGACGCAAAGATTGACATCATTGCAATCGGGGACGGCGGCGAGGCCGTAGAAAAATTCTTTAATCATCAATTCACTTGGGCTATTTTCGGTCCTCGTGTTAATTCCATGGTGCTTTTGGGGGATGCGGTTCACTCCGATCTGATCAGTTGTCCCGGATTCAAGAACTTCCTCAAGAAGGTATGCCTTCCCTGCGGTCCCCTCACAATAGAAAATCACCTCTCTCCCATGACATGACTGTGCCTGATGATTTTCCGCTAACACGGGAAGTAGCGCACTCGGGCCTACGTCGTTGAGCCTTCTCTCAAGGAGCAGGTGCCCTTGGCCACTTCTCACGAGGCCCACAACGGCCATGCCATCCATGGATACTTCGGATGCCCTGTCTACAGCAGCGGCGAATACAACTACGTCGAATGCATCCTCCCGCGCGCGAAGGAACACATCTTGAAGTGGATCCAGCAGGTCGCGGACGACGAGGACTACGAAAACGATCCTAACATCGCTACTGTTAATCCCTACACGGAGGAACTTGGCTCTCCGGAGGCCCCTAAGGGGGATTCTTGGGATGACATCCCTGAGGAAGAGAGGCCGACTGTCTCTTTCGCGGACCAGGAGATGATGGAGACTGAGGTGCGCCTTACGCGTATGTGGGACAACTACAAGAAGACCGGGCGATTCGAGTCGGTTTGAGTCTCTTAGTCTCTGGGCTTTGGCCTACACGAATCTCTAGGATTTGGTCTTCACGAATGGCATTTACCCGCGTAGGGGTTTGAACGATGGAGAAACAGGAGCTAATCCGTAGAAACAAACAAAAGTTTATCATCTGTGTCATGCTCTCCTTGACTCTCTTGATCGTGACAGGTCATCTTAGCCATAACCAGACACCGCTGGTCCCCCTTCACTGGTCTTGCTACATGCACACACCGCTTTTACCCTCGCATACTCCTGCACTTGACACTCGCAGAGGACCAATGAAAAAGAATGTCTCGAAGATCTCTGTAAGACGCAATGTATGAAGGGTCTTTCCTTTTTTGGCTTCTTTGCTTCCTTTCTGTACGTTTCCCCCTGACGGTAAATGCAGAACGGACCCGCGGGTGGACCGATGCGCGATGCAAATCACCACTTGGTAATCTACACAGGAGTGCATCATTGCTGCACTTTGCAGACGCCGAGGCAAAAGCCAGGATCGGAGGCCTCGCTCTCATCATTACGTGTCAGGTTGTTTCGGTGAAAAAGGGAGAAAATTTTTTCGTAATTTTGATATCGAAAAAAAGATCGTGTTTGTCGAGGCAATCTCGGGTTTGCTTTTTGGATCGTCATCCAACGGAATTATTATTTGTGAGTGTGCGCCTCAGCCCACGAGGCATCCTTCTGGCAGGCCGATATTTATTTTGTTGAGGCATCCAGAATCTTGGATCGACAAGGGGGGGGGGGTTCGTCGGTCACGGGCCTCATCACGAGCACGTTGGGGCTCGTTACAAGATAAAATGGAAGCCCAAGGCGCAATCTATCAAGTTGTACAACCCGATGGGGCGATATCGCAAAGTTCGGTGAATGGGTAGCTCGACAGTTTGGTGACGGTTTTTGGCCCCCAAGCAAGGGTCATTTGATATGAAGAAAATTACAGGACTCATTAACGGGCGCTTTTATATAGTTGGTTATAACGGGGAAATATTAAGCCCGCAAAAAGACAAGACTGCGTGGAGGCGAGCGTCAAATCAAGCTGACAATTGCACCAAAATCCGGGGTCCAAGATTGGCTTAATTCAATTGTTTTTACTTGTCGGTGTCCTTTCCTTGTAAAAAAACGGTCACTGCAGCCACATTCACCCATATTACGTCCTAATCCCCTTTGGTCTTTTTCCCGATATGCCTTTTTCTTTCCCGTTTCTTGGTGTGGGCTGGACCTCGATTATTCTCCCGAGCAGATGGAGGCGAGGATCGAAAATCCCGAGGCGGCATCTAGCACATGATGCCTCAAATCACACTTGGTTAGCATCAGCATCAGTTACAAAGCACAGCTGCACCCCCTCAGATAACAAGAGCCTAACCGTGATATTATTCGAGGCTTATTCCATGGATTTTGACGCCTGATGAGAGGCGGCGGTTCAATGATGTTACAAGTGCACTAGTAGTGAGGCGATGACTCAGTCCCAGCGAAGGAGGATGTGTAAATAAGGAGAGCGAAAAAAAAAAAAAAAGGAAGAAGGCAGCGAGATGAGGGTGGAGAGGTTAGCCGCTTGCGCAAAGGCGAACGAGGCGGACCTAACCCTCCAAGGCCCGGAAGCTGGTGATCTCTCCGCGAGCTACGACATAGGTTCGTGTGCGTGGATCGTGGTGTGCCTCGCCGCTTCTCGCGCGCAGGAGCGCAATCATGTGTTCGACCAAGTGAGCAATCATCATCAAACGTCGGGGCAAGCAGGGAAATTGGTTGCATATGGGATTCAAATGGTGAAATGGATAGAGGGTCGCGCTCAGACATTACCAAGACTTTCCTTTCTTCCTGGCTGTTCGCGGATCAACGTTTTCCAGAACACCTGTCGAAGAATCGATGTCCAAACTGTCATATTGCTTGGTATTATCATAGAATGGTAGGCTAAGGCTCGTCGATCCTAGTCGGGTCAGCTCCCGCCACTATGGGAATCAATTTTGATACATTGCCCTCGAAGTACCGTGGATCAACGCCCCCCTTTCTCAGTACTTCTACTTACTAGTACATTAATACGACGAGGCTCCAAAGTGCGAAGAATACAAGTGCGACATTCGAAGACTTCGTTTTTCGGTCGTTGATCCCCTCCGCTCCCTTCCCTTCCCTGAACCAGTCAAGGATCAACTGGGGATTGATTGCCTGCCTAATCGAGTAAGTGACGGTCATGACAAGCCCTTTGACATCGGGAAGGAACCGTGCCAGTTGGTATCATTATCACAGGAACTTGCCGAGTCGATATGATCTCCTGCAATATGGGCGGCAATAACTCAACTATATGAAGTCTAATTATATTATCTGACCTGAGACACAGGACAGCCTACCATCGCACCCTTTTGCTCCTCTCATTTCTTTTGCTCCATTAACCCGCGAGGTTCCTCCTTTGAATCGCGCAGCCGCCCGCAAACTCGACCTCGGGACCTGGAATCCTCTGCCGAATACGAGAAGTCGACTTCAGAGAAGTGTCATCTTATTGTTTCTCTAGAAATCCGAGGCCGGCACTGGAAATGAAGGAGCTCGGGGACAGGGGTCGATGCCGGTGGTGACCGCCTTAAACGGAGATCAATTGGGTCTCCGCAGCCGATGAAGGTCCAGAATTTGCCGTGCACGGTGAGTAAGTATTGGCTGTGTTTCATAGCTTTTGGTCGCACTGATTCTACGAGCTGGATCAATATATCAAAGATTGATGCAGTTCATAGAATTTGCCCCTCCAGCCAACTCAGGAACATCAAAGGTCGTGCACCGAGGTACATTAGTGTACATGACTCCTAGCTTCCTTTCCCCACCTCGATCTAAGTGGGTGGGCTGCCCCATAGGGCGTTACCCTATCATATTTTTGGTCTCGATGTCAATAAGAGATTTCTTCTGTGAGCAAGAGATTTCTTTCTGTGAGCAAGAATTTTCTTCCCTCAGCAAGAGATTTCTTCCATCAACAAGAGATTTCTTCCGTTACCAAGAATTTTCTTCTATTAGCAAGAAGTTTCTTCCTATTTCTTTCCCCAAGTTTTTCTTCTACTAATTTATGTAACTACATAATAGTAACTAATATTGGACCAACAGCTAATGAGGCATGGAAGCTGTACCAAGCTCCACCTTTAAGCGAACATATCGAACTTGATAGTTTTATCTACCTTACTTGCATAGGCACTGTCAAAAAAGTGAAAGAAGCAATATCTACATCCTGGGATGAGCTCAGACCGAGGACGAGTGTATCTCACTTTTCCAGCATCTTCATAGCATCAAGTAACACCAATCAAAAGACAACATACAGTGAAGTAGTTGGTAGTTAGGGAAATAACTGGCAGCCAGGCAACAAGCACATAACGACCAAGCAAAAAATGAACTAGCCCGTACGGAGAAAACATTGAAATAACACACACTAAAGTAAAATAACACCAGTAGCCACCCTTGGCGGCACGGGGGATGTCCTCGAGTCTGGACTCCTAGCGGCGAGTCTACCGACCGTGTTGTAGCCTTATGGCCAGGTCCTACCAGGCACAGTATAGGAGTTTTTCGTAAGACCGCATGATAGAGTGGTTGCACTTTGGAAATTCGAAGAGGGATCATAAGCAACTGGCAGTTACTTTGTCGCTGCGCCGACAATCATTCCGCTCTTGGCAGAATTGATCTCATGATCATGATGGATCGGACATGGGACGAAAAGCAAAGTTGTTAAATTGCACCTTCCTATCCGGAGCTTGCGGACTGGATTCGGATTGGGGCCCGGTGCACACTTGGGTCCAGCCTCACCGTCTGGGAATGTGCATGTCCACTGCCTTGCTTTTTACCACACCACTCCAAGTGTCTAGGCACCTCCTTCAACTCTCCGGGACCCTACATGCAAGGGCCTGCCGCGTAAATGCATCCGGCAGCCTCTTCATCAAGCCACTGAGCTCCCCGAGCCGGTGGGTGTTACGTGGAGAAGCCATGTTTAAGATGATTGGGTGTCAGTGAATTCCCCCTGGGAAGATTATGTACGGAGTGGGCGTGCTTCCCAAAAGGTTGGTCAGGCGGATAGCGGATAACGCGCGAAGGGGCAGGCATCCAGACAGATTGTTTGGATTCGAGTTTCTGCAACCCCCCTCCAAGCTCAAGAGCGGTGACGAAGGCTGGGCTAGAAGGGGAAAATGCATCCCTCTTCCGACTTCACGTCGAAGAACAACGAATAGGAAGAAGGTTGGTGGCTCCGAGATGCCGGAGGAGAGCCGGGCCTCATCCGACTTGCAGGGTTAACTATAATGAAGAAAGCCGTTCACCGTAGCAAACTATTAAGATGTAATGCGCTTCATCCATGTACATCACTTTAGGTGCGAGGAATGCATGTGGAAGGATGTGCGGTGAGGTTGCAGTGCCTGACACTACGACATACACTGTGGCTAGGTGGAGATCCGAGGCAGTTTAGAGTAAACGGTAGCTAAAAAAAATTTTCTCGCATATCTCTGGTTAGGCGTGGGGTTGTAGAAGAGCACACAATTGGATATTGGGCGGCAAAGGGAATCATTGGCTTAGGGATAAAACGTACTGCGCATGAGTGTGGTGCCTGGTGGCGCGGCCTGCCAACTCTGGCTTCCAATTCTGGGTGGTACGAAGTACATTAATACCATAGCTCTCTGATTTGCTCTGGAATCACCCTCTGAGCCCCCCTGATCGATATTTTGCATCTCGCCTTCTCATTCTGATGTCGTGGCCCCAATTTCAAATGCTTCGTACCGTCTCAACCTTCCCAACCTTCCCATGCAACTGCAACGTGGATGAGAGAACCCTGTTGAAAAGGAGAGGCAAACACCACTGGCTGATAAGACACCCCTCCTTGTTTAATTGAAACTGCTCTTTTCGTTTTCCCAGCCTCGATATACACCTGATCGGCCTTTCCGAATCCTTTGCACTTTCGTACAATACACCCCTCGAATCTATTTTTTGCAGGAGATCACCACCTCAACCATCGTTGGACTGGAGAGATTGATCGATTGATGTTGAAGCTCGGTCCACACGCCGGCCGGAAGACCAGGGGGTATTTGGTAGGGGTGGCCTGGCATGGGCACTTGACAGGGGCCATGCTGGAAGCTTGGGATTGGGACCACGTCGCAAATGAGGAAATGAGCTCCCCTCTGCTTCTAGAAACATGCAGCGAAGCATTACCGAGATAGTGTTTGCTACCACCTCCCCCCGGATGTAGGATATGCGCTACGACGAAGTACAACATAAGACGAAGTACTTCGTTTGTACCAGTCTCCAGGACTCTGGGCTAATACCAGGATCATGTACTCTTGTACACGTCCCTGTCACCCTTCCTCCACAAAGCGATCGTCCATGACAGCCACCTCACCCTAGCGTCGCGGCAGTTACGAAGTAATAGATCGAAGGATGAGTAGTGCGATGTGGAGTTGGAGTGGCAGTCTGGAGAAAGCGACCCTACGTTGCTACTGTTGTTCCGTCACCAACAGTCGCGTTCGTGTTTGTAGTTATTCCCAATCTAAATTCCTAATCTAAGATCACAATTAGAGGTATTACCATTCGTGACAAACAACCGCCCACCAGGGAAGCCCTTATACTGTAAATGTGCAGTCCCACTTTTGCAGTTCTCCTGATGAATGCGAACCATCTCATGTCGAGGGGTGGCATCATGGTGGGACACTGGGGATATAATCTAGGAATCAACTTGTACGACACTGACCCTCCTCGTATTCGATTTTTCTATTTAAGCTGCAGATCTTGAAATACTGCACTAAGAAGCTGAAAATCATCAGGGTCTAGAATGTGAGATATCTCAAAAGGCGAGGACAAGGATGTGGCGGTGAAAGATGATAGCTACTTGCGGGGAACTTCATTTTCTCGAGACATCGAGGAAAAAATTTTCGTTCAAGCCGGGGTATTTTTGGAGGAAGACGCGGGAGGATCTGGAAGCATCCATTGCTTTGACTGCCATATCCTGGTCTCAAAAACCCCGGTTTTTAAAAGCCGGCTTTTTGAGACCATGAGGGATGGACCCGGGAAATTAAACTAGGAATTGGCTTTACGCTAAATATCGCCCCTCGAGTCTGCGGCCTTGGCAGGTGGGTGGAGTGGAGGGGGCCGCCCTCGTTACCTCCACCGATCTGGGTCTCACAATGGTAACCGTCTCTGATGGAAGCCAATTCCCCATTCACACCCCCCACCCTAGCGCTTCTCTCCCAAGTTTATTATATTGCGCCTCGATACGATGTCGGCGATCTTGACGAGGGTTGCGTTGGATGTCTGGGGTGTATACTTCGTACGAAGGACGAAGTGCTACCTGTGTACTCGTGGTCGGAATCGTGGTTTGGAGGCTGGCAAAAGTCTAACACAGACCATGCCAGGGTGCGACGAGTGAAGAAGCTGACGGGCATGGGCTGGAAGTGTTTGTTTGGCCTTGACCACATGTAGATCTGGCGCCATGGCGCCACTTCATGGCAAGGAAGCTTACGCCAACCGAGGAGGACCCTTGCTCTTCTTTTTTTTTTTTTTTTTTTTTTTTTTTTTTTTTTTTTTTTTTTCGATTTCTCGCTGCGATGATCGTTCATTGTATTCTGCCCGCCGCCTGTTTCTTAGACGAATGCGGAGTGCTGTGTCCCGGCCTCAATCCAGCACAACAAACAATAACCCGCCTCTACGCAGCGCGTACCAGTGT
>SJVG01000684.1:0-20879 GCA_034774675.1 Scedosporium minutisporum
AATTAAAAGAGAAAGACAGAGAGATCTGTTGGACTTTATCGAGCTGATTCCGAAGTCGAGTCGTTTGTCCTCCAAGGAGAGCCAACTGGAAAGCTCAACTGCGAAGTTGCGGAGGTCACTTTTGACGACCAAATCGCAACTTGATGGTGTGGCTGAGTCCTGTCCGCCTCACCCTTCCACCATCACCTCGGTTTGATCTGCAGGTCCCAGGAGAGCCAATCAACGTAAGAGACAGCAGACAATTCAACGTCTCATCGGGATGTCAGCATTCGGCTTTAATTCATCCGCGGTGGGGAAGATGTTAAGAAGGAGGACCGAGAATCAGCATCACAGCATCACAGCATCACAAGGGATCACTTGAATATATGAAAGAAAATGCTCTGCAGCGCGTGTTACGCAGCTCTCACGACCGATATCGAAGGTCGCATGTGCTGGAATGACAGCCACCCACAAGACCTCGTCCACCACCCTACTTCAGACGACTTTGAACAGGCAGTCGCGAGCAAATGCCACATCTGCCTGACCCTCGCGTATCAATGGGAGCACAAGCTCAAGTTGCGACTCTCATTTCCGAAGCATCTCGATGAGGGCGTCACTCATAGAAGTGGCGAGAAGGTTACGTCGCGACACTTTACACGGTTCTATCTGAGCAGAGGAGAACGCTCTTTTACTCCAGGCCCATGGTATCCGATATCAGAAAAGTCGTTCTTCATCACGTTCTACTTGGACGAGAGCTTCAAGGAAGCTATCATGACCAATGACATCAGAAACCAAATTCTATTGAGTTTTGTGGCCAACCCATATCCCGGTATGTGTCTGTTCTGGTAATAGAACATGTTAGTATATGCCATTTAACTTTTTTAGACAAAGATGTCAAACATTTGTTGCCTGGTGTGATGCTGTCCGGAAACACTGGAGACGAAGCTACCCTCGCACTCATCCGAAGTTGGCTGAATGATTGCGTGAATAATCACTCCGTCTGCAACAAGACACGAGCGACGACTAGATTTTGTCCCAGTCGAGTCCTTGATCTTACTCCTTCTAGGTCTCGTGGCGAGATAGTCATGGTCGAGACATACGAGAAGCCGATAGAAGGCGAATACGCTACTTTGAGCCACTGTTGGGGCAAATCGCCGCATCTAAGGTTGCTCTGGGAAAATTATACCCAATTTGAGCGCTCAATCAAGCTTTCCCAACTTCAACGCGTATACAGAGAAGCCATTGAGATTACGCTTCGACTCGGTGTATCATATTTGTGGATTGACAGTCTATGCATCTGCCAAGATGACAAGCAGGACTGGAATGAGGAGGCTAGCAAAATGTTTGATATTTACCGAAATGCGGCGTTCAATATTGGGGCTACGGGTGCCTCCGATGGAGACGGCCAATGCTTCGTAGACCACAATTTTGATCTCCTCCATCCATGCCTATTCAACATGGCCCCCTCCGAGAACAAGGCCCCCAAGAAACCTCGTTTACGAGACAGACTGTTCAAACGCAAAAATAAACCGGATGACACAGAACCGCCGATTGGTCAAGAAGCAAAATGGCATGTGGTCGAGGAAACTTTTTGGACGGGGAGATTGTACCAGCAACCACTCAACCAAAGGGCGTGGGTTCTCCAAGAGCGCCTCATTTCGCCGCGCGTGATCCATTTCGGCGCAGACCAGGTGTATTGGGAATGCCACGAACTCCACGCCTGCGAAGCCTATCCCAAGGGCCCGCAAGCCATGTACGAGCTGAGAGCTCGCAAGGCTGTGCATCCAGATGTGATCCATGAGGTTCTTGCAACGCGACTCGAGGAATCCATGAAACGCGGACCAGGAATCACTCTCTCGCCAACATCGGATAGTCCGCCTCGAGAATGGGCTCTCTTTGGCTGGTCTGACATAGTCGCCGAGTACAACAAGCTCGACCTGACCCTTCCGAAGGACAAGCTAATTGCTCTGTCCGGCCTTGCTAAGCAGATGCAACCCTCGATACAGGACCAGTACGTCGCCGGATTATGGAGGTCGGCAATGATCATGGGGTTGCTCTGGAGGATCAATCATAGAGAAAGAAGTCGGGAGGGTAGAGGAGTCGCGAAAAGGCTCAAGGGCGCTGCTCCCACCTGGTCGTGGGCGTCGGTTCAAGGGAATATGCATGTTTTCATGGTTCCGGATGCCAAATTGAAAGGCTTAGGGTTTGAAGTCCATATCGACATCAAGGACATCGCATTAAATCCCGTTCACGACCAATACGGCGCACTTAACCTATCGCCGCTACAAATTAAGGGGCAGCTCTGGCCAGCAGCATTTCTCAGTGACAATATGAGAAATGCATATAGATGGAAGTACAGCAAAGGACAGCAGTATCAAGACCCCGATGTACGGTTTCCATTTTTCGATCTTGGCTCGGGAGCGCTGAGGGGAGGTTGGGGTGAGATTGACTGCACACCTGATACCGCCACGGACTCGGAAGATCTTGACGTTACAGCGAATTTGCATGTAATGCCTGTCGTATCTGTCAAGGTCCCTAGCAGTGATCAACATGCTGAGTCAATGACTCAAGGGTTAATTCTCCGGAAGGTTGAGGGTGATGATAGGTATGTTCGGTACGAGCGCTTCGGTTACTTTCAGCATTCCGAGAATGAAGACTTTTTTCAACTTGCGAGGAAAGTGGGTGACGGTATCTGGCAAGTTATTGAGATTATTTGACGCCAAATTGTTGCTCTGCGTATTATTGTTTGTATCTAAATGTCGTTTGAACGTACCCTTCTTTTCTTTGTTCGGCGGATTCATGGAGTTCTGGAGATGGGAGACGTACTTTGACGTCTTGTTCTTGAGATTATGCGAGAGATTTAAGCATGCAGCAGCTTCTTGTGTGAATGACTGTTAAAATGAAGTGAAGAAACATCAACATCATTATAACCATTAATAGAGACTCTTTAGACTTCTTCTTGAAGTATCCGAGGCCAAGTGAATTTCCCGTAACAAGAGCAAACAAACACGATGAAGCGCGTCTTCTAATAGCTCCTACCATTAAGAAGATACACAGTAGGGATTTAACCTTGAACCCTATGAGAATCGGTTGGGACACTAAGTACCGCGTCTGCCTATCCAGGCTGCTAATCCTCTCCCGGACTCCTGTTCCTTCCCCGCTGTCCTGCCTTGCCCAATCTGAACACAGGCGCTTGCCGCCTCATCTCTGTCGATGACCTAGACATCGCATCGTTATCCAGAAAGCCCGCATCGCTCAGTCCGTCAAGCTCATCAATCTCTGCCTGAATCTCCGGGGGTGCCGCCGCCCTAAACACGGCCTGGATATCGCCATGCGGCGAGAATCCAGTGAACCGCCAGTTAAAAACTGACTTCTTCACGGCCGGTATTAACTTGACCCAGACGCTGCGTCGCTCGAATAGGCTGATGAGGAGGAGCGTGGGTGCGTTGACGACTCGGACAGCCGCTACATGCACGGAGTGAAAGATCCGCGGTGAGACGACAAACTTCAACGGCAAGAGGAGGGCGAGAGCGAGGAGGTTGAAGGGCGGAGGGTAGGAGAAGACAGCATCGCTCTTGACATCTCTCGCGAGGCCGATCGAGGTGGCGATGCGCGCAATGGTGGCAGTCGTCCAGCCCAGGGCCAAAGCACCCTCGCCAACAATGGGTATAATAAAGAGAACGGCCATCACAACGCCGAGGATAATGTTCTTTCTCTTCTGTTCCCTCTCGGCGTCTTCAACTTCTTTGCCTATCTGTTGCACTTGTTCCATCGAGTCGACGGATTGCACAGCTAGGAAGACGCTTAGTGACGTTGCCTCAACCAGCTCGTTGGGGTCGCCTTCCCAGATGCCGAGAGAGATTTCGATTGAAGAAAGTATAACCTCGAAGTAGAGTTCATCAAGGTTCCCCAAAGACGATTGAATAATCTCCTTAGGGTTGATAACCTTGGCATCCTCCTTGATGATGGGGTAGCCCTTTCGTTCTCGTCGGAACTGCATGCATTGTCTGCTCTGTATCAGGGGATCGGATATCGGGCGGGGTCCGCTACCTGGTGGTGGTGCTTTACCGATGCAATGGTCGTCTTCAGAGATGTTATCAAAGGCAACGTAGTCCCGAGGTATCCCATATTCCTCCTCGATCGTCTTATAGAAGCCATCCTCATCTCGGAGTGTATAAGTTATTGTGAAAGAGTCGTCTGAGAAGGGGTCGTATTTTTCCAGCGGGCATACCCCGGACGACTTCATCCCGCTATCCGACCAGGCGCAATCAAAGTGCTTGTTGCAGGGACCATTACCATTCCAGTCCATACATTTGTCCAAGTTTGTCTTGCTCACCCCCTTGACTGCTTCCTCGTAGATCTTGAATCTGTCATCGTACTTTTTGTCATTGACGCCGTGGTATTTTGTGACAGCATCTTCAAGCATCTTGGCGAGAAGTTTGATGGCATGCTGAGCTGCGCAGACACTAGGAAGATCGCCGCCATTATTCTCCAGATCCTGCAGGTCCAGGAAAGTGCGATCCGTTGGGCAAATGTCGCCCTCTTCCTCTTCAAGGCTGGGTGGCGATGTGAAGTCGCGACCGCCTGCAAGATCAACGGCCCAGTCGGATACACCCGCAAAGTTAGCGTCTCTGTATCGTTGGATGCGGGACTTCTTGGTGTTGTCGTCCATCCACGCAACCCAATCCTCCCCATAGACAAGGATATCCGAGTCAGAATCCTTGTCGTACCAACTCCTGAACTCGCCGTCCCTGATTTTTTCGTCCTCGTCGCGGGGGCGGGTGTAAAAGCTGATGATGTCCCGAATTTCGTATTCGCCCAGATAACCCGGTGTACCGGTACACTCCCCCGGGTATGCCGAAGATTCTTCACCAGTTCCGATGAATCGACATGTTGGCCCGGTGCAGCTCGGGTCCGCCATGCGAAAGCTGCGGCCGTAACTGCTGATACCCACAAGGATCTTATTGGAAGGAACCCCGGCTTTTGTGATCATAGACAGGGAATTCACGGTTTCTGTCCAGTTGACGTGGGACCTTAGGCAATTTCCCAACCCTTCTTCTGGTGTAGTACAACCGGGACTGCATTGGGGCAAGTCTCGTTAGCCATGCGCTCGAAAAGATGAGAATCAGATGGTCGCGGGATGTGGACGAATATTATAAAGGAATTTTGAGGAATTAAGAACATACTTAGCCCAGAATATATCATAGTCCCACTGTCCATGCAAGTCATAGGTCATGTAGACAATGTAATAATCCACGACCTTGGCGATCTCGCCGATGGGGTAGGCCTTAAGGTACCAGAATGACGCCGGAGCTGCAATAGCTATCGACTTCTCCTTCGGAAGCCTCTGCCGAACGAGCTTCAAGAACTCGAGATAGCGGTCCCCGTTCTCCGGATCATCCGCCCCGACATCAAGGTCCGGTGCGCCTGGGTACTCCCAATCAAAGTCAACCCCATCGAGACCCTCAGATATGGTGAATTGCGCAACACTGCTAGCAAACCTGTCGGCATTCTCGGGTTGCACTCCGCTTCGGAAGATCCTGTATGTGTCCAGTTCAGTGGAGAACGCCCAGCCTCCAAATGACAGAATCCGTTTAACCGTAGTCAACTTTTTGAACTTGTCGAACTGCTCCTGAACCCTAGCGGTGGTGATTGCGAATTCGGGGGTGATGTCTGCAAACGCAAAATGGATATGTGTGTAGCGGTCCGGGATCTCAGTCACATCCATATTCGAGCATGGTCTATCAAGGTTCCAAGCCTCAAAGTAAACGAGGTCGATGAAACTGTCAGGCGGTTTCTCGTTGTTGACAATGTCCATTCCACAGTTAGACATACACCCATTAGATCCGGGCTTCACAGCGCCAGGCGCGCCGTTGCCTGCAGGGCTTTCGACGCAAAAGTCGGCTGTCGTATCACATTTTCCCCAGATATTGCAACATGAGTTCAAGGGAAATGGGTTGAGATCCGCGAGGCTTGTATCGCCGCTTGGCCTCTGGGTACCGGGCTTCTGTGGCCCGCACTGCGCATCCACGATGATGGCAGGCATAGGAGGTTTACCGCGTCCGACACAAATGATCTGATCCCTTTGAATGCTCTCGCAGTTAACCCAGCCCCAAGACTTCTTGTTGTTCTCGTCAATCTTCTCGGGGGTTGTATTGTAGGTGTTGGCAAGTTTCCAACACTCATCGCCGGCGCGTACGACGTGAGTAGCGCAGTACCCGTCAGCATCAGGTTGCGGCGAGAAGTCGGGCATGTCTCCCTCCGAGCAACAGAAGTGTTGCCCAGGCTGGATCACTGTCGGATCAGTGCACAAACCCTCCGTGGGATTAAACTTTTTGAAATCATCTTCGCTGATCCCGCAGCTCTCTGCAAGGGAATAACAGCCATCGCCAGAGGCCACCTGGACCGCCTTGCACTCCTGGACACGGGATGCAAGGGACGGAGAGACTTTGTCTGGCCCTCTAGCCTTAACCCCCGCAAGAGGTATAGCTGAGGTGGGAAAGACACCAAGCTCGGCATCTCCAAAGGCCCTCTCCCGGTCAAAGTCTGTGACACACTTCGCGTCATCCCATGTCCTGAGGGCCTCATGGACAGCGGTGGTATTCCCTATTGTGTCGACGAATATGCCCATCATTTGTCTGTTAGGACGGCGTTCTCCACATAGTTGAACCGACACCTTGTCTGCGGATATCTTTTCCGATTGCAAATGCAGAGTAAACTTCTCAAGGAGACGGATAGCACTACTCTTCTAGATGGCGGTGCCGACATAAATACCAAAGGTGGTACTTCCTGACTTTGCAAACAGGGCTGCGGCCTCACAGTTGACGTAATTGTTTAAAACAGCTAACAAACCGGCAGAGGCATCGGAAATACTAGAAGACACAGCAGGCTGATCAGGACCCCCTGCCCCATTGACTATGAGTTGAGGGGCGACTTTGATCATCTGGACCTCAGCGCCTTCGTTACAGCCCTTAGCAGGGTTGGAAACTCGAGAGGGTGACCTGTCGCGCTTTGAGGAAGACATCCGTGGGTCTGAGTCTTTGGAGAAGGAGCATGCCCTGAGCGTGAGGGGGTTGCCATGATCATTGATGGGGCGATGGAGCATTGTATCAAAGACAACGGTGCTTTTTCAAGCGCTGAGACCATCGAGGCCCTGAATATGGGACCACAAGCCATCCTGATCCAGGGCAGATGTGCAAGAAACGGCACAGGTAGAGGGAGGTCCACGCGAAGCTGCCGCGGACAATGCTGGACTGAGGAGAAAACAGAAAAGAAGGCGAAGGGAGGCGGGGGCCATAGCGGCAGGATGAAGTGAAGAAACTTCTTTGTTAACGGTTTGGATGATCTGGAAAGGTAAGAGACTGATTTGCTTCCACAACGAGCGAGGACTCTGAAGGGTGGAGTGATACTCGGCAATGGGATGGGGAATGGAACTGACCTCCAAGATGAGAAGATTCTCCTATTCACTATATACAGTCTTGGAGATATGGGCAACTCATCATGGAGTGTAAGAGATGGCACTTCAGAATCCCCCTTCCTGAGAACCATACGAAAGAACGAGACACTAGACGCAGCCAAGCGAGTTTGCCCGAGTTCAGACGATAACCGCCATGGATCGACACCACTTCCGCTCCCCCGATATGGCAGAAATTGAGCGAAATTAGTCCAAGAGCGGGAAATTATTAAAGAGTCAATCAACGCCCGATTATTAAACCATTCAGACGTTCCGTGCCTGTGCCTTGCGTTGATGTGAGGGATACTCGGACGGGAAATAGAAACGCATGATCGCCCGGCGGCTGGGAGACGGGAAGGCCGCGGAGCACGGTCCGAGATTCGACCCCGCCCGGCCCAAAGTTTCGGACCCCAACTTATATATAGCTTGCATCGCGACCTATGGGAAGCCGGAGTCGAACCAACAGGTCAACAACCAACGAGTTTTTCGAGGACCAACAGCTTTTTTCGTATATATGCTAAATTCCATGCATTTGATCAGTTCCAAAAGTTCCCACGGCATGATAGCAGAGGCAATGGCCCGTGATGGGAATCCATTCACGGAATCTATTTCGGACCGCCCGGGAGCGACTGTATCGGCCCATATTTCATGATCTTGTGCGACCAGGAGGACGACGAGAGCGGCCTGGAAATGAAAAGCACCTCGGAGCTCTGCTTCATTGGACAGTTGCCCAAATTGGCCGAGTCGACCGGTGAGAGTGTTAGCCGTGTCTATGATTCCCAGATGATTGAGTTGGACTGGCGACATTCGGGTTGGCCTCTGATCTCGCAGGCAGTGCATAAAGACAGCCCAGGCATCCCTTGATCCCTTGAGTTTTCCATCGAAACGTATTATTCCGGCTCCCCCTCATCACCGCCCACTCCCAGTCTCTCTCCCTTCCTCTCTTTCTCCTCGCCGCTGCTTTTTGCTGCGCTCTGCACTTTTGTGCTTCCCACCGAACCCCAAAAATTTCACAGTCCACACACGCTCAAACCCCATCCCAAGTCTTCGACATCACCCCTCAACTAAGATAGATTGCCCACGATGAGGGGTTTTCTACTTATTTTTCTTTGGGCGGTACTCGTACCTCTATCTCATGCGTCAAAGGAGGGCATTGGGTACGAGCTGCTGGCCTTTTACTACGCCTACAAGGCAGAGTTCAAAGCTTTGACTGCAGCAGGTGACGAAGATCTCAGGTATCTCGCTCTTGACTGTGAGGGTACTGCAAATGGTTTGTGCACATTCAACGAATTCATCGAAACCGTCACCAAAAAAAAGACCAAAGAATTCTCTACCCGAAGTCGTTTATCAGCCGGGCACCGACGACGGTCGCCACAGCGTGTTTCCCGACGTGGACGTCGTTGGTAGAAACTTCCAGGAATACCTCAATCCGAAATGGGAATTCACGTTCGACTACATCAACAACGTGGCACTCCATGCGGACTTAGAAGACCATTCAGGCCCCTCCGCCCGTGCGGATGAACTTAGCAAAGTTATCAAGAACATTCGCGAAAATTATCTCCTCGGTCCAAGCACCGATCTTGAGAAATGCCTCCAGGCCAGTGTGAAAGCCGGCCGGGCTCGGAGCATCGATCTGGAAAAGGACCTCTTGGACTTGTTCCAACCGGAGGGACGTCAACAGTTGACCTGGGAGAATAGGAAGAAGCAAATTTTCAAAATTACACCCATGGCAAAGAGAGTTCAATATCCCGATGGGGGACGTGTTATTAGTGTTCTTGACTTGAAGAAAACAATGGAGCAGTCAGCCATCGGCACTACAGACGATAAGAATGATTTTCAATCATTCATCGAGGACCTCAAGCAAGGCGAGGATCAACCTAACCGCTCGGTCTCATTTAACAAGAAAATAAAGGCGTTTAGTGGTCATTCGGGTGCCTTGAACATTTGGAATAATTTTATCGCAGAGCTGAAAGCTTCTTGCTGAAAGTCTTCCAAGGGACCCTCAGGCTTATAGCTTAACGGGCTTTACTGAATTGATCTTTTACCAGGGTTATCCCAACAATGTCTTATAATTTATCTCCTCGTGTATCTAAGATGTAAATCTCTCCTGGGTTTCTGGGGCTATCCTCAGAAGTGATCGTGGCTTGATATTCCGTACCCTGACCAACTAGAGGACTCCTGTGGCAGTCTTCTTCGACAAGTAGCTACTAATGCCTAGCTCCTCTACGCGGTCCTGGAATCTTTTTTTTTCTCCTTTTGTAAGATTATGTCTACGGTTAGATGTTGAGTAGTATAGTGACAAATGAACTGGCAAGATCCTGGAATGGTGGAGTTCCTGTTCCCTCATCGCAGCTCCAATGTGTGTAGACAGTAATACAGACGTGTCTCAGGCACATTTTTAGGCTAAAACTAGCTAAAAGACTCTAACGCCCTTGGGCCATACTTCAGTCTTTCAAAAATCAATCGATGTCGGGTTGACATTTTTGCCTCTATTGCAATTCCGCCCACGGTTATTATCCAGCAAATAGGTCCGGTCCAGAGCCCAGACCCAACTCGCTAGCCGGTAAAATTGACCAGTGTGGCCGGGAGGATTCCTCTCCTAACCTCTTTGTTGGTTCTAGAGAGGAATTCAAAGCTCTCTCCTCCCAATCCGATTTGTTTTATCCGTCTGTTCCATTCGGTAAACTACCAGAAAGAAAACCAATCGCTCTTATGAACTTAAGAAATCCAATTGAAGAGAATCCTTGCCAAATCGACGAAGTGTATGCAGAGTCCCAATGGAACGTGAACTTGAGGACAACCTTGATGAGGAGGGAGATACGAGGCATGAATCTCCCGCCGCTCAATCATCTCTAGCCCCGTCTCCCGAAAAGGCTACCAACATCGAATTACATTGGCGAAGGCGATTTGCTCACGGAATACTTGACTGGTCGCTTCCAACTCGCCTCACTGCCCGTGAGCTCGCCATGTTGAGGATAATGGATTCTATAACCGATAGGCCCGATTGGGAGTCCGATATCTTCAACTCTCAGACAGCAGAGGCATGGGGGAGAGAGATAACAGCAAGGGAGCCTCTCCTCAGCCCCAAGGCCTGGGCTTGGTGTTTGGAAGAGCTTCAGGATAAGGCAAGATCCTTCGTGCGCATCGGCCGAGTTCTAGTCTATGATGCGGGCGTCCGGGTGTCCAAGTCTAGTCTCCGGGGCTCTGAAAGGATGGAGAGACTGGTCCGTGAGATGCTGAGGATCAATGACGGATGGGGACGCCGGATTACTGAAGGCCCGTTGCACGATATCGTGGATCCCTCGATAAACCCGCTGGCATATGGACGAACAAAGATCCTTGCCTCCACTGACGGACTCGACCTCAACAACATGTGGGCTCATTCTGGACGAGGAGTGTTGTCTGAGATAGCACCTAATGTCAAGTCCCGTGGTCTCCACTGGCACTATCATGACCCGCCGGTTGAGGTTGAGCCCAACTTCAACCTTCCCTATAATATTGACTCACTCTCGGAGCTTGACACTGACTCTGACTCCGAACCTGGGCCTGGGAAACTTGCCAAAAAGAGGGCCCCACGAACTATTTCTAACCTATTTCAATGGCTCCCCTGCGACATTGCTATCACGGACGCAGATGCATGTACAAATACTGACAGCGGCCTTCGAGCTCGTATCACAAGCTACATCAATGGTCTTCATCCGAGCACTCATGGGTCAATGTACTCTCTCATCGAGGATGCCATATCGGCTTCGGTGTTTCCTTGGAACGATGTACTCATGCACGCCGGCACTAGAAAGGGGGAGAATTATGATATGAGTTGGTTTCAGAAGTGGTGGACAATAGGACCACCCCGAACGCCTCCTCGTATTTTGACTTTCGGGATTCGCGTTCCATTTCCCGTTACACCGAACGGCCCTTGTTGGGTCAAAGATGGCAACTTTTATAGAGAGCTCTGCTCCCTATCCGATGACTGGGATAAGATGAGCCAGCCCCAGCGGGATGATTCGCTCGACGACATCATCGCGAGGATGCAAACTGCTCCAGCCCTCTGTCACACTTTCGAGGTAGATTTCTTTCGAGCGAAGTCCAAAGTTAATGAAACCATACGGGCTAGGCTTGAACAATTCCGGCACCCGGAGCCTGGAACTTACTTCTCTTTCCAAGATTGGAAGAGAGGGAAGAACGCCTTGTTCCCGGTTGAGGATATTTCTAATACAATTAGATCCACCAGATCTCTATCTGCCGAGGGCTGTCCTCACCCTTCACGCACATCCAGCAAATCCTAGCCGTGGACAAGGACTTCAGCAATGGATTCCCTCCCTGAACGGGGTCCACCGTTTAGAAATCACACAGTCATTCCACTGCTAGATCCCAACAGCCAGCAGCCCGGAGCCATGTGCTGTGGCGAGTTGCTTCGATCGATCGGTGAGGTATTCAATGTTATGCAGACCTGCCCGCGCTGCTATGTTGCCAACAAATATGGTGACGACACTGCGAGTCGAGATTGGTGTAGGAGAAATTTTAGGCCAGTCCACCGCCGACGGCGTGACCACGAGTATCGTCAGGTTCAACTACGTCACCAGTTCAGACGTCAGGACCTGCAGGTCTATGTCAAAATGCAGACTATCGAACTCTCGCCGGATCGGCCACGTTTCCAGGGCAGCGACTGGGTTCTAGAAGGCATGCTTAATGAGCACATTGTCGCCACATCTGTCTACACCTTTGATCAGACCAACATCGCTGAAGCACTTAGTCTCCAATTCCGAGTGGCGGCGGATTTCACTCGCGAGAACTATTGGCTTCATCCTTCCGAGTTTCAGAGAGCATTCACCACATTTGCCACCAACCAACCTATTCATGAGATTCTTACAAGTATCTCCCATTTCCAAACAGTCGGGTCGGTCGCAGCGCCCAAAGGAAGACTAGTTGCTTTCCCCAACGTGGTCCAGTACCGTCTCAGTCCCGTCGAACTCCAAGACCCCTCTAAACCTGGACATATTCGGTTCCTTACACTCTGTCTTGTTGATCCGAATTACCGTGTTATTTCGACTAAAAGAGTCGTCCCACAAGACTTCAGCTGGTGGAGGCACGATGTCTTCCCCGACGGCTTCCTTAGCAGCAAAGGTCTCCCCGCCGAAGTGAGAGACCAGATCGCCCTTGACGCATTTGACTCATCAATCTTCACGCCGGAGGAGGCTGCCAATTTTCGGGCTCGGATGCAGAAAGAGCGGGAGGTCATGATGGCTGATTCGGAGGATCGTAGCTTTCACCATGGCTACACTAACCGGCCTTTGGACGACTGAATGTAAAATACCCTTAGGCTTAACGACATATTGCGAATTAGGGCTATGGCCGAGTTCCTTTGGCGCGTTTGACACTTAGCATCCGTGAGAATACAAAGATTGATGCTGAGGAACGACTTAAATAATCAGGAGGGGATCATTGATGAGTGCTACAATGGTTTTGTCGGCCGTCCTCAGGATGGGCATACCTCATGGTTTCATGCCAATTTGTCGACAAACCCATCTACCCTCAGTGCCAAAAGAGTGAGTGAAATAAAGATTGTGAACAATGAATGTTAGAGATCGGCCTCGCCGCGACTATTCATGGAGTTGATCATCTGATCGCTGAGTGGATACATCGTTGTGAACCTGCCTGATGACACTGGAAAGGCCAGCAAAATGTTGAGCCATGAAACTAATTTCCGGGCAGCGGAACTAACTCCCCCACAGGAGATGGCCTAGTGGCCCAATGGCAAGGCGTTTGACTACGAATCAAGAGATTGCAGATTCGATCCCTGCCTAGGTCAGAAATGAGGGAATATGTTCTTTTTTGCTCCGTTTTCCTGGCCCATGGCGTTGAACAGAAACGCGTAGACATGCATATACACAGCCAATGAAAGAACTGTACTGGCGCAGAAACATCATGAAGTGACAAGGACCTAGAAAGGAACGACACGGAAACTAGAATATCTCCGCTCTGTACAGTCCCATTCTCGGACTTTTTATTGTAGGAACTACTAGCATTCGCTGAGTATACTACAGCACGTCTGACATTATAATATTTAAATGTATAAATATATAAGCAAGATAAACTGTTTAATATAACGGTTTTTAATATAATTAGAAAAGTTGAAGTCCTATATTTTCTATCGACTGACGAATTTAGTATCTTTATAGTAAGCGTTCCTCTTTACAGAGGTCTAGGCCCTTCTCTTCAACCCTTCAGCCCAGCCTGCCCAATGCCCATCCTACAGAACCCCGCTTCCTTCCAACCCTTGGGCAACCCTTCCTCCACCCATCGGCTTGTCCAACAGATTGAAGCTACCCATGGATCCCGTTTCGGCTGTCGGACTGGCTTCGTCAATCATCACCTTTCTCGACTTCTCGTGGAAGTTGATTGCGGGAAGCCTAAAAATCTATCACTCCCTCGATGGTTCACTACAAGAAAACGCTCACTTGGAGGACGTCATCGATGACCTTGACTCCATAGCAGAGGATCTGGAGAACAGACCCTCTGGCAGGACTAAATCTGAACGAGCTATTCGCCGACTGGCGAAGGATTGTCGAAGAGATGCAGAGGTCCTCTTGGATATCCTGAACTAACTGAAGGTGCCGAAACGATCAATCTGGAAGAGTGTTTACGTTAGATGGAGGACCTTGCGAAAGCGAGAGGAGGTGAGAGATTTGAAGGAAAGATTGCAAGAGTATCGGGCGGAGATATTAATCAATTTGACCTTGTTGCTCCGGTGAGAGATGACTACTTACAGTTTCCCCGAATGGAAAGCTCTATTTCACTAACCGCAACCCTAGCGATGGACAGTCGGAAATAGCTTGCCAGATCAACGCCATCAGCAATGACAGCTCTGAGTTAAAAACCGACTTTTCGGCGCAGCTCCAGAGCCTCCAAAGCGAGTTAATCGCCGCAATTCAAAGCAATGCTCCGTCAAGTCCTGATGTTCCGTCCACGCACGATTCGCCTTCTTCCGACTACCTGGACCAGACGCAAGAAACGCTGGCAGAAATTGGACAAATACTCCGTGAGATGCAATCACTAACACAAACGATTCCGTTGCATCACCGTGTGCTCCGACAGCTCATATATAACGACATGCGTCTGAGGCAAGCACAAATCCCTTTAGCGGGCGAGGATACATGCACATGGCTCTTGGAGATTGGCTATGACACAGAAGATGAGAAGGATGACTCAGGTTTCGCATCTCCAGATGCCGAAAATGATGCTGGCGATTCTCAAGCCACGAAGCCCCTCGGAGGCGGCCTCAAGCATGGCCTTGACGCTGCAATAGAGCAATCTTTCGTCTCCTCTCCGACAACAGAAGCCAAAAGTGAAATACCAAGATCGGATCCAGATGCATCCCACGGAAAGACCGAGATAAAAAGCCGCAGGCACGCAAGGGAAGCCTTCTGCTCGTGGCTGAATACTGGGAAAGACATCTTTCATATTTCAGGCAAGGCCGGGTCTGGAAAGTCTACCCTGATGAAGTTTGTCTCGCAGCACGAAACGACGCAGCGAGAGCTGGAGAAATGGGCTGGGCCAAAGACATTGATTGTGGCACAGTTCTATTTCTATAGCTCTGGGACCCGCCTGCAATCGACCCTTGAGGGACTTTACAGATCATTGCTATTCGAGGTTCTCTGTCGGTGCCCCGAGATGATCCCTCCTGTGTTTCCGAAACAATGGGCCCGCCTTCAGAAGGGCCCTGGCGATCGTCTTGTCGAAAGTGTGGACTTTAGTGAAGAAGACATCAAAGAGGGTTTCGAGAACCTCATCAGCTACGCAGGACAGGATACATACAAGTTCTGCTTCTTCATCGACGGGCTAGATGAGTACCAGGGGAATGTTCTTGCTCGTGAAGAGCTCGCCCTGAAACTGAAGAGATGGACCGAGAGAGATGATATCAAGATTTGCGTCGCTTCAAGGCCATAGAGAGAGTACCTTGAGCTCGTTGCTTCCCCCGACCATCAACCTCTTCACTTGTACCTTTTAAACCGGGGTGATATCTATACCTACTGCCAGAATCGGTTAACAAACGACCGCGAGGTCGTCAAGACAGGTGAAAACTATGACGATCTCTTGGTCAATATTTCTGAGAATTGCCAAGGAGTTTTTCTCTGGGCGTACTTGGTGGTAGATATCCTCCTCGCCGCGATTCGACAAGGAGACTCTCGCAAAATCCTCCGCCAAAAGCTAGAAGAAGTCCCACTGGAGTTGGGCGATTTGTACGACCAGCTTCGAAAAAGTGCGACACCCAGTCGCATCGACAGAATCCGAGCCAATAAAATGCTGTTCCTAGCAGCTCAAAATCTCTTTCCCCGCCCGCTAAATGCCATGGCTTTCTCCTGGTTGGACTCGGGAGAGCTCGAGGATTCGAACTTCCCTATTCATCCGCTGCGCGAGCCGTACACCAGAGAAGAGACCATTGAACGGATCGAGCTAGTCAAAAAGCAAATCTACAACCTCACCAAGGGCCTTCTAGAAGCGGTCCCTGAAACAGCTCAAGAACCCAACGGAAGGAACTTTTTCCCCAACGACGGCCAACCCGATGAGAGGGTGTTGTTTTTCCACCGAACGGCGAGAGACTACATTCTTGATCGGTGCAGTTCGGATGCAGAGATGCGTGAGTTGGCGTCGGAGTTTCGACCGGCCGATATATACGGGAGGCTTCGTTTAGCAGAAATTGCTCTTAGTATTTGCGTATGCTTCGATACTGCCGTCCTCACCGATACAGTTGCGAGCTACCTTCGATCACTGGACTTTACCTTTGGCGAACAAGTGTCTCCGCTATTATATGACGATTTTCGTGTTACATTTGAAGCCAGGGTAGCATCGGACACAGTGTATTGCTTCGATTGTCCCAACACGCCCTTTCGCTATCTCTTTAGTTTACATGAAGATGACTTTTTCACTCGGAGCGGGAGCCATATCTCGTTTGTAGCACTCGCCGCATACTCTAGATTGACAGGTTATGTGATTCGTGAGGTGGTTTCAAACCCATCCTTGAAGAGAACCGTTGATGACTTGAACCTCCTCGTGTCAGCCCTGCACGGTTCCTCCCTGGATCTTGCTTTGGCCTTGGTGGATCTCGGCTCGGATCTTGACGATTCTGTGACGCATTGGTCTGTTGATCCGCAGGCCGTACCCGCCGGTGTTCAGTGGCCAGTCTGGTTGGTTGCCTTGGTCCTAATTGCTTCCATGGCGAGCGCCGTGTATTACGACCTTCGTCGCCTGGATGCCACGAGGCCGTTGACAACAATCCTGGTACGACACGCCAGCCGAGTAAAGGAAAGTTTCAGCATATCCGGAAACCCGCATGGATCAGTTGTGCCGAATGAAGTGTCTACCGAGGATTTCACGGGCATTCTTGACGAGGAGGGCAGAATGGATGAATTGCGCACGGAGGAATTGGTGTCTCGGATATTGGCTCTCTGCCCACTCATGCGTCCTCGGGCCTCATGGCAGTCGTCCCGGGTCAGCGCGCATGAGCTTATATTGAGGGTCCTTTGAACCGGACGCCTCTCCTACTATCTAACACCAACACCTTGCCAACATGCTCTGAACTTCACCAGCAGAATACAGCATTCTGGAAGTCAAGAGGAGGCAGGCTCATCGCGTCTCGTTCTCAGGGGGCGCCTCGAGAATTGTCCGTGGCACCTGAAATCCGCCCCAGCTGCTGGGAAATTCTGTCGAGATGAGCAGCCCAAAGTCCCCTGAGCACTTTTGTATTCTTTCCCAGTTTCCTCACAGCTCCAATTTTGACCCTTTGCGTCTATCTGTCTTGCACCATTGTCGAGGCTATGATAGACATCCAAACTGACATCCATGAAAAATATTAAAAGAATTCCCTTACTCTCTGCTTGGCATCTGTTTCAGCGATCAGGCGCCCAAATGTACGCTAATTTGACTAGCCAGACAGCGTGGAAATGCCACTTAAATAGAATTAGCGTGATGAGCCGCCCTCATCACTTCCATAAGGAAGGCCTTGGAACAAACTACTAACCGAGCTGCTCAGGCACGGGCACTACCACCGATAAGCCAAGTGGTCACCAGATCCTATCCGTGATACTTAATAGTCGGAGTTACGTTACTTGTTTATTCTCTATCTACTCCAGTAACTATTGGCATGAAGTTGATAGCGGGAGATTCCTTCCACTTATGTTCCGCGCTAACTAGAGATCTCAAACAAGGGTTTCAGTCTTGGGCGAATTGACCCAACAAACACGGTTTGGGGCCGGTGGTTTCGGCTCTTTTATTCTCGATAGAGGCTATGTTCCAGCCGAGCATCAACGACGACCGTGCTCGGGTATTCACCATCGTCAGAATCCATGCCTGAATCTGATCAGCTTACAGAGTGTACCTGAAGTCGGGACGGAGATCGCCCTGAATCCACTTCTGCTCGTCTGTCAGTTTGCCCCAGGCCTCGTCCATCTTGCCAGCCTCACGGTCACGGTTCGTCTTCCGAAGGGCAAAATGCATGACAATCGAACCGGTAAGCAGGAAGAAGACCTGGTAACCAAGAATAACTCCGTGGCCAGTCCAGAAGCGGGGGTTTTCGCGGGTCAAGTATATGTTGGACGACGTCACACCGTTCAGGTTGCCCCAGCCCACCACCATGCCCAGCACGAAGGCACGCTTCAAGGAGCCCTCGGTATTGTTGTTAACCCACGAAAGAGTATTGGGAATAGTGGGGTAGATTCCCGCAGCTCCTAGGAAAACGGCCACGTACTGTACTGTCGGATTGGAAGTCGAGATGAGCATGACGAAGCCAACGATACCGAGCGTGACGGTGGCTATGTTGCAGTATCCGCGGTGGCGCGAGCGGTCAGCATAGAAACCAACCGCGATTGTCAGAGCGGCAGCAACGGCATATGGAGGGACGGATAGAAGCTGAGCTTTCGTGCCCTGGTGACCCATGCCCCGCAGAATGGTAGGGAGGAAGAGGGAGAAAGCGTAGAGGGGGCCGAGGCAGCCCATGTAGATAACCATGTATCCGTACGTCTTCCAGTCCCTTAGCGCCGCATGGATATGTCTCTTGTCAAAGTCGTCCGCGTTATGACCCTGGCGGTCCATGATAATGCGGCGCTGAACACGCACGCGGTCCTCGTGGGTAAGGAACCTAGCGGTCTCGGGCCAGTCAAAGACAAGCCACCAGCAGAACACACCAGCAATGACGGTAACCAGGCCTTCGAGAATGAAAATCCAGGCCCAGCCGGGTTTGCCGCCGATTCCGTCCATGTTGGCAATGGCTGCCGCGAGCAGGCCGCCAAAGGAACCGGCCAGAGCGGCGGCCGAAAAGAAGATGGAGGAGCGCACCCCTATCTCGGAACTCTTGTACCAGCAGGAGAGGTAATAGTTCACGCCGGGGAACAGGCCGGCCTCGGCGACGCCGAGAAAAAAGCGGGCGGCGAGAAGTCCAGCATTGTTTTGTACGATACCCATGAGAGTCATGATGGTACCCCAGACGACGATGACGGCTGTGAAGAAGATTCGGGGCGTGACTTTCTTGAGCAGGGAGTTTGTGACGGGCTCGATAAGGGCATAGCTGATGAAGAAGATTGTTAGGGAGTTGTTGTAGTCTCCGTCGACCATGCCGAGGTCTTTTTCGAGACCGGCCAGACGGGCATTGCCGATGTTGGTACGATCGAGGAAGGACAGCAGATAGAGGAAGGAGAGCCAGGGAATGAGCCACAGGTCAACTTTCCACATAAGTTTCCTGTCCTGTTGATGTTAGCAAAGTAAGATACTAGGGTGGAAGGATGCAGCCTGCTGGCAAGGTCACTCACAATTTCGCGCCGCTCCTCCTCGCTCTTGCCTGCGTCGGGGTCTGGCAGGTTCGCCAGCAGCCGGGCGCGCTCAATGTCGATGCCTGAATTGTCTGCCTTGTCATCCCCAGAATAGGTGTTGACCCTTTCCAGATCAGCCTTTTCGGCCTCAATCGGGATGGGAAGTTTTTCCTGGTCGGACATTGTGACTTCTATGTTTTATTACACTGCTAATAAGATAGAATGCAGTAGAGAAGAGAAGATAGGGAAACGGAAGGAGAGGTGGGGAAGGACCCACGGGTTGCTGATGAAGAGGGAACTATAAAACAAACAACCTTTAATAAATCGTTCCTTCCTGTTGTAATAGCAGGTACTAGGTACCACGGGCGAGCGGAATGCTCGACCTGCTGCTTCGCCACTTCCACTCACATTTTCTCGATAAGCTCCATTGCTTTTTTTCGGCGGCTTGCGAGGGAAACTGAATGAGCCCTCAAGAAAGGCCAAGGGGAAGACTAGGGAGAAACCGGTCAAGGAGGGACTCCGGTCAGATTGTCGGATTGCCGGATGCAGGTGGCCTCACAATGTGGGGTTAACCTTGTTGCACCTTCCTTTTCGGTGCAGCTTCCTCGTCGTGACATTGAAAATTCCTCCGTAGGGTGTCGTCGAAGTCTCTCTGGGATCTGTCAAAGTTCGCGTGACATGACTCGGTCTTAATCCCGGCGTTTGATGTTGGACAGAATCAGGGTGCTTGCCCTCGTTCCTCGTTGCTTGCACCTCGAGGCGGGGAATCACATCCTCCGTGCACAACTAGGCCTGGCCTGTCAAATGGCGGCCGAGCCAAGCCGGGGGCTACTCGTGTCCCACACCCTATCTCCGGTAGTTGATGGATCTGAGGCACAAACACGTGGGTTTAGACTGTCTCGGCATGGTGCATGGGGCGTTCCCCGCAGAACATTAGCAAGAATCAACTAATCAAGCAATCCAGCCAATCAACATAGCGGGCGCACAGTGCACTATCATTGGCGGGATATACTTAAATTTAGAATCTCCCACAATACTGGCTTTGCTCTGGCAGATTTCTTTGCGAGTACTTACCCGCGACTTACCCTATACTTCTTTTCCTTACAGGGCGATATTGGAAAGTCCTGTAACTCGGTATCTAGTAGGTAACCCTTGTCTTCGACTGTGCGCTTCAGCGTTTCTGCTCGCCAGTGTGATTGGTTGCTGTAGGTATTTGTTGGCCGTAGACTGGAATTGAAATGGAAATATGGAATGAAGAATATGAAATGGGATTAAATATGGAATGGAGTTGAATATACGATTGGAACTGGAACTAGAACTATGCCTAGCAGAGCCGCGCGGCCGCAGCAGCTCTCTAAAGGGTCGTTGTATTTGAAAAATACAATGGAGTAAACAACACTCAACCGCCCTCGTAGGTAGGTTCGATCTTGTCCATACTATATACCATTTGACGTTGGACCTTTGCTCACTGCACAGGGAGACAGGGAGACTACCCGAACTTAGCGACTTATATCCCTTGGCTAAGTCAAACACCCCCCTCTCTGACACCCCCCACTTTCTGACACCCAAAATTTCACACCGCCATTTCATCCCAACCAACTTCAAACCTATATTCCTCTACCATTTCAAATCCAAACATCTTCATA
>SJVG01000685.1:0-20877 GCA_034774675.1 Scedosporium minutisporum
GTGCGGAACTACGCTTCGGGGAAGCTCATGCAGGTCTCCCGCCGCTACGTCAAGAAATTCGGCACCCCGGAACCCGGCGAGGAGATTTCGGGCTACCAAAACTTCTCGGAACTTTGCAAAGATTTGGACGCTGTTATTAACGTTCTATGGCTATCCGGAACCCGTAAGTTTCTATCTCTCAAAGCCCGGGTCTGAAAAGCCCCCATTCTTTTACACGGGCACTAACACGACAACTTTTTCTCCCTTCTCTTTAGCAAGCCTACAAATACAGATACTCCTGCGCATCGCCAGCGAGTTCACGGAATACGTCCCTTCCTTCCCGCCTGAGCCAGACGCCACACTCAGGTTACTTCGGAAGCTGGACCATTGTTTTGCCAGCCTCTCGTCCGGCCAAGACCTCGTTACTAAGGAACCCCTTCCGGGGTTTGAAAACGGCCTAAACGGTGGCATGACAACGACCGATATGGTTCGGTGTCGGAGCTCGGTTGAGTCGACCCGGGCTCTGATGTTTAAGCTTCTGGGTGATACCCTTGAAGATGACGGCAGGCCTGCTGGTGATGATGATGACGATGATGACATTGATGTTGATGTTGATGACGACGACGACGATGACGATATGGGTGTGGGAAGGGTATCAGGTGCAGGCCGTACTAACACTGAGGTTGACCGAATCTATGAAAACACTATCATGGTTTTAGGTGAGAGGCTTGGCGATGGCCTCTGAGGCCTTCGGCTTCGAGCTTTACACTGATCATCATCCCACCGAGATACCAGGCACGGGAACGCCCTACGTCGCAGAGGCTGGTTGTCACCTTGGTTGCACATACGCCATCCTGCGGTGTAATGGCGTGGACTTAGCCGAATGGACTTCCAGGAGGGCTAGACGCAAGTGGCTGTTGGCTCGACACTAAGTTGCGATAGCAATGAGCGCCTAGGAGGCTATACGAGAGCACGGAAGAAAGGAATAAGTGCACTTCGAGGTGCAACCGGAGACAATCTAGTAGCGTATTCAGGCAAAGGCTAGCCTAGGGCCAAATATCCCGGCTTTCCTTGCCAGTCAGCATGTATCTAGATCCGATGGCTGGTCTAGCGCTAAAGGGCGCTAGAAAAAGAATATTATAGTGAGAGACTCGGTTACGATCTAGAGCTCTTCATGATTCACATCATTTGCAGACCTTTCTTGAGAATCATTGATATTCTCTTTTCTGCGTTTCCACACGGCCATGCAAGTCAGGATCTCGAGTGATAGTTACCAGAAGTACACGTAGCCAAGACACATCGCGAGCAAAGGGATCGGACGAAGAAAAATCGAGTTGGATAGATAGAAACATCCCTTGATGCCTAGGGGAAAAAGACAAACAGGACACCGCGTAACCTGATAATAATACGTACACATGATCACACCTTTAAACTGGACCACTCCTCCGCCTTCGTTTCCCCTGCCTTTCCATAATCCCAAAACCAGAGGCACGAAATCCCAAGTTGGAAAGCACTAAAAACGCGCCAGGAAAAAAAAAGTGAATATGGAAAAGAGAAAAGATAGAAAGGAAAAAGAAACGGAAAGGAAATAAGACATAGAACAAAGACAACAGTAAGAAAACCCCAAATGCCCAACTTTCGCTACCCGCGCCGTTTTCCCGATACCTCGAACCTTTGAGCACCGTAATACTCTTTCGCCAAGGTGAACCATGGTGAATAAAGACAACCAACCCCGTTGTGAAGTTGTAGTAGCCGGAGCTAGGCCACAACTACTCCCTGCATTGAAATTTGTATCCCGTCCTTATCAGCAGTAGCGACGTCGGGGTTTCTGACCCAAGTGCTGTCCGCGTCTACATCGACGCCGCGAATGCCTAGAAGCCCAGGGAATGGGTATCGTTGAACAAACACAACCCGGTCCTTGAAAACCAAGAGGGGGGAGAAGACAGAAAAGAAAAGGCTGGAATGTGCAGGGAGATCTGACAATTCGTGCCTTGAATTACAAGGGTGCCGTCGACGTCATGTCGAAGAGCATATAGAGCCCTTGCGTGACTGTGCCGTCTTTCTAATAGCAAAACTGGAAAGCAACCGACCACGCCCGGGCTTGGTGCCAGAGCGTAAGAGATGGGGAAAGCCGCGGGAAAAGTGAAAAATGATTGTGCAACATTCTTTTGCCAGACCCCAGTTGACCTTGTAAGTGAAAGCCTGCCTCATTATGGAAAAAAAAAAAAAAAAAAAACATGAAGTGCGCGAAAAGTGAAGATAGAAGGGGGAACCCTGTGAAACGCCGAGACATCTCAAGCTGCGAAAGAATAAACGCCAGGAGGATGATGAATGGGGTCATTTCCCGAATCAGAGAATGAGGAGCGAAAGACGAGACTAATCAATGGTTCGCTGGAGCGGATGGGACGGTTTAGAAGTCGAAATCAATCCGCGCCAATCTCTCCAGTGCCTTCCATTGAGCCGTACCCCGTATTGAAATCGAAGCCGCCAGTATCGTTATCCTCGTGAAGGAAAGCGTCGAAGTCAAAGTCATTAAGAACATCGCTGGTGGTCATCGGATTGGTGAAATCCATGGCCTGGAAGACCTCCTATAAGATCGTTAGTTATTATACCTACTAATTGATTGTCCAGAGATTGAGACATACCATTCCACCACTGCCGTCTAAGCTGAAGGAGCCACCCTGTGTGGGGTCCGTATGGATCTGCTGTGCTGGGGGAGGCGCAGGAGCAGGCGCGGGGGCGGGAGCTGCCTGAGGTCCAGCGGGACCAGAAACCGCAGCTGCGCCTCCCGTGGGTGCACCAGCTTGACCCGCCTTGAACGCCGCCGTGGCGTTTCCGGGAGTCATAGGTGTAGCGGGCGTCGGTGGTTCTGCGTCCTGAGGAGGTTCGCTAGGCGCCGTAGCGGCGGCGGCGGCGGCGGCAGCGGCGGCCGCGTTGAGATTTGTATTGGACTTCTTCTGAGCCGCAGCCTGCGTCATCGTTAGAGTTAATGATATGCCACTGACATTAGTTGCGTCGCCGGGATTCCATACCTTAGCCTTAGCGTTCTTGGTCTCCTTCTTTTTAGGCGCAGGCTTCGTTGCCTGCGAAGGTGTGGGTGGCTGAGGAGTGCCGCTCTGGGTATTCTGTTGCGGGGATGAAGTGTTACGGTTGTTCGCGTTACTGGCAGCCGCCGCTGGACCGGAAGGTGGCGGCATGGAGTTCCTCTGCTGGGGAGTGCCTTGTACTTGTTGACCTTGAGGGCCTTGTTGCATCATTTGATTGTTAGGGCCACCAGGCCATTGAATCTGCGGGTTGACCGGGTTATTCCCAGGTGCTTGTTGTCCTCGACCAGCCATCATCTGGGGGTTAACAGGTCCGTTGAACTGCTGGTTAGGGTGAGAGCTAGGGGGGCGCATGCCGTTCATCTGCCCATTACCAACCATGTTGCCGTTCATATCCTTGAAAAAGTGGGGTGCTAATCCAGGGTTGATTTCGCTGCCCATGAAGTTCATGGCGTTAGGTGAGCCCCGCGACTGGACGCTTCCATCTGGGTGGGGAGAGCCCATGTTGTTCATCTGAGGAGTTCCGCGCTTCATCTGCTCTGTGGGGTTTGGAGAGGCACCGGACCTTCCACCTTGGGGAGATGCGTCTGGCATCATTTGCCCATTAGGACCTTGAGGTCCGCCGGGACCGTTGGGAGCATCACGGGGGATTCCACCCATATTATCCTGTTCCTGGCGAGCCATCATCAGGCGCTTCTTGTTTTGCTGCTCAAGAAGCATGAGCTGGAGCTGGTAATCTTGGAGAGCATGGTTGCTACCTCCAGCACCCTGAGCTCCACCGGGCCCGGGCCGCATCCCTCCGGGACCAGCTCCCATTTCGGGATTATAGTACGCACCGATAGCCGCACCATCGGGACCAGGGGGCATCATCGGGGAGCCCTGGCCTTGGGGCATTCCTGCATTGGGCATCTGCTTGTTGGGCATCTGCTGGCTCTGCTGCTGCTGAAGGTTGGCAGAGTAGGTAGCGATAGACTTAGCCTGGACAGCGGGGCTCTGCTGGGAGAACTGCTGCAGTTGCTGGGGGCTGAGCTGATTCGGGTTGATTCCATGAGAAATCAGGAGCTGCTGAGTCTGTTGCAAATTCGGGGCAACGCCCGGTTGTCCGGGCATGCCCTGGACTGGACGCATGCCGGGTTGGTTTGGATTGAACGCGGCGTCACCGAGTCGGGGCCTCTTAGACGGTGATGGGGCGTTATCGGCGGAGCCGGGTGAGCCGGGTCGCTGGCGGTTGCCATCCATATCCGAGGGGTCGCGCTGCATCTGATTCTGTTTCGCCTGGTGCAACATCGCTTGGGGACTGTGAAGCGGAGCGTTAGACAGAAGTGGAGACCATAGAATGGGCGATGCCCAACTTACTGATTCTGGTTATTCGCCATTGCGGTCCGGACGAGACCTTGCTTTCCAGCCATACCCATGCCAGCGCCGTTTTGCATGCGCATCATATGAGCCTGGTATTGCTGTTGCGGCATCTGCCGTAGCATCTCTTGGTGTTGGTTCTGTCGTAGGCGGTTTTGGACCTGAAAGTACTGTGAGCAAGTGAACAGAGCACGCGCGAGATCAGTTGCTACCGGGCGGAGAGTAACAGCAAAAGGAGGGGGGGAGTCCATGTGTCACAGCGCTGGGGCAAACAAAGCTTACCTGTGTGTGGTTTACATATTGGTGGACGACACCAGTACCGGGTTTCCGCTGCGCGCTGTACATTTCCCAGAAGAGGCAGAACCACTCATGTAGGAAAGACATGCCCTCGGACGTCCTGGGAAGTTTCGGTGGTGGAAGGTCATCGGGGAGCTTTCCATCCATCTCATCCTTGCTATCAGTATCCATGGCGTCGCCACCGACGCCGTTGCCAAGGATATTTCCATTTTCGTCGCGACGGCGATTGGTGCCATCTCGAACTACGTTCACCTGATGATCGCCCTGTAAAAGAGTACGTGCGCAATCGTGCATTCCGAAGCGGATGAAGTACTCGTAGATGTATGTATTGAGCAGAGTCCGCTGAGTTTCGTTGATTGGCGCCTGCTGTCGAGGTCCAGCCTGTTGCGCTCCGGCTGCGTTGTTCATCATAGGCATCGGGGCAGCTCCAACCGGACCGCCCATCACGCCCAGATTAGCCATGTTCACGTTCGCCGCGGGATTCATTGTGACGAGCTATGGCCAAGGCCAAATGATGGTGTTGAGTGGCGATTAATCGAGGCGCTGGTTTCGGACGGTGAGTGCTCGGCTCGGACACGAAATATTCGGCCCAGACGAGTGTGATAGCTGACGTACGAAGCCGGCTAGAGATGATCGCTAGACGGTTACGATGTCAAACGCGGAGAATAGACTGTTGCTTGATGAGGTGTTGATAACAAAGATGACTTTGTTCTTGCAGGAACAAGTAGATGACGGTGTGGAGAATGAGAGATACGGAGCGGAAGGTTGGTCGATAAAAGCCAAAGAACCTTGCTATCCGTGGCGATCGCAAAAGCGAAAAGAATCCGGCTCGAAGCCGTGTTGAGCAAGCACCGCTCTGATGCAGAGCCCGCAAGGGGTAGGCCTCAGGCGGTCTTCGGAGGTTAGACTTGGTGCGCGATGGTAGTAATGCGCTGAAGAGCGGTCGGGCTCCGACACGGAGGTTTGATGCTGGAGGTTTATGATCGAGGACACCAGGACTTGCGGTCAGTCTGGGCAGCCTGGTCGGATCGACGATGCCGTAGTAGGCACGGGGATGAAAACATCAATCGTGAGGTTACAGATCAACTATCATGGCACAGCGGATGGATGAAATTAGCCAGGGGTGGAGATGCGAGATAGACCAGAGCAAGTGAAGACAGGAACGGATGGAGTCGGCTTGAAAATTCGAGAGAGAGAGATGGGGGGGTTGCGATTTAGTATCCTGCGACTCGTTTTGCCTCTAGGGCCGTTGGCGAGTGGAGGGGGTTGCTGGATGTTTTTTTGAAGAGCAGGGAAGGATGAAAAGGGAAGGGGAGAGGTGAGGGATTGATGGAAGACGAAGGTGTGAGAGACGCCAAGCAACCTTTGGGGGAAAAGGATGGGGCTGGCTTTTCCCAAAAATTTTCCCCAAGAGACCTGATGGGACAAGTCTGGACGGTTTCGCTGGGGATTCTAGGACGCTGAGGCCTGGAGATGGCGGGAATGTCCCTGAAGAAGTGCAAATCCAGGCACTGATGGCTTCTGCGATCCGGGGGGTTTTAGAGGTTGCCAGACCGTCCGCCAGCATCTGTCGAGGAACGCACTGTGCGAAGACCGGTGGCGAGGGAAGGAAGGGAGATGAGTAACAAAGGCTGCGTAATTTCCAGAACGCCCATTCTTTGTGCACGGCATGCGATCTCTGCGTAGTTTCTGTACCGCTGCCCCATTTTCTAGGCGAGACAAAACAATAACACAGTAATTATATCTTGAGACACTGGTTACTTCCTGTGTCAAGTCATAGTCTGTCGACCCAACTCCCTGCAATTAACATAACATTCTGCTTCAGGCTGGAACCATCAATCATGTGGGACAATCTGGAGTGTTCTGCTCACAGACCCAGACGCGTCCATATTATTAGGTGTTGCTATTAAGGTGTGACCGAACCATCAGATGATGCACCTCATAACAGGACGATACATGGCGCCCTCCGTCCGGTCCTCGCAAGGCACTTATTTCAATCCAAGAGTATTTCGACATCACTCAGTTGAGTCTACTCAGCCTCCCGTGCGATCCATTAATCCATTTGATTCAATTGTAAATTCCCAACGTCCACTGAGTTAGATCGCCGAAGCTTGCAAATCCGTCCAACTAGTAAACTCTATTATTGATTTGAAGGCGACTGCGCCTGCGCATTTGGACATCTTTTAGTATTTCCACTCCGAAGCGGGGTGGGGAATCAACCTCGCCCAACCTGGACAGACCGCCCACATTTTCAACGTTTCTTGAACCGGTTTTATTATGTGATCGATCATGGACTGTAACTATGTCATTTTGCGTCTGCAGCATTTGCCTCTTGAATGATCACGTAGAATTCTAACGCGCAATATCTCGATTCGCTGTTGGAGCCTGGACGGAGACAACCTGGATGGTTGCAGAACGCTCAATGCTGATTGGTGGCTGTTATAAGAGCACTTCAAGTTCGGTGTTCATACGGCCCCCGTGCAGCGGCTCAAATTTCGTACTTGGGGCAGGCGGTGTGCGTTTGACGCAGCCTGGCCTGCTGGGGCTTGCGCAAGTATGCCTCTCTCACCGAACCCGGGAGAGAAGAACTAGATATGGAGCACATCAAGGTTCAAATGAGGACCTAGGATAAAGTTCGGAGTTAGGTAACGGTGAATGCTGACTGCAGCCACATGGTAGTCTCGAGTATGAGAGCGCGATTTGAAGAGTCGTATGCCGACACCCATACAGGTACGGGGTGTGTTGCTGATCCAGCCGACCATAGTTTAGAGGGTGGAAGAGGCGTAGAAAAGGGAAATGTATGCATCATTCGGGATATGGAGGACGCCGGTCGAATGTAGAGCAGAAATTAGTCGTCCTCAGGAGGCAACTCGTCGTCGATGTATCGAATTAAAGATATCCTCATCTCCGTCGTATCGTTTCCACGCAGGATGTCGCTTATGAAATGAGCCTCGACTTGCATCTGGACCATTTCTAAGGCCCCTCGAAGAATGCCGCAAAAGATGTTGGAATACCAGAGCTCATCTTGCGCCCGTCCGTCATCGGGAAGCTCCACAAAGTCGGCCAGCGGATTTTCGTCAAAGACTAACGAAAACTGCTTGTTATCGTTGGTCCAGTTGGTCACTTGGGGAGTAATATTCAGAAAGATCTTGAATCCAACCTGCCAAGGAATGTAAGTATTCGCCGAGCCTGGAGATGAAGACGAGTCGTGGCCTCACCCGTGCAATCATGTCCGCAGTCTCCCTGAAGTTTGAGCACCGCTTCATTGTATTGGATTTGGCGAGATAATCCTCAATCAGCCGCAAGCCAATGTTATAACCCATCTTATCAAGCTGCTTGTTGACTTCGACATAATCCCCATCGAAGTCCTTACACAGCTGGGCGACCACAGTTCCATAGGTCAGAATAACCAGCTCGGCATTGACTTTATCAACACGAGTCCTAAAGGAGAGCAGTCGTTAGGTTCGGGAAACTAGGGCGTGCGGAACGTTGTTCGAAGAGGTAACTAACTTCCATATCCTAAAGCCCGTTGGTTAGTGGAATGAACGGACACCTAAGGACATGGGACATGTTGCGCTCCAGGAACTCACTCCTCGCCTAACCGGCTTGCTTTATTGGATGCCATGATAGCAACTGAGCAGAGCGCGAGTCTTCGAAATTCAGATCGTAGATAGGGAGAGCTCGCGGCTTTCGAATTGTGGGAGCTCGCACTCACTAGGCATCATCAATGATGCAGTGTTGGAAGTACAAAGTACCTCACCTCCTTGATGGCTTGATGGGATCGGAAAAATCCCGGAATCGGCGTTCGTCGGCGCCGATATCACGTGACTAAATCTTCAATTCACGATTGAATGAGCTTGAGCATTGGAGCCTGTCGATGTTTTTCTAGTGTAGATGTTTATGCAAGCCCCCAGCGAAAAACGAGAACACTCATTAAGCTCCACGATCATATTCCCAGCATAAATCCATATATTGCGGGCTATCGAACTGTTTGGTTCTGGCAGTTCAAAAAATGTCTGGTGAAAAGCGTCAGGCTTCCGATGAGCCGGCCTCAACGCAGCTTGTGAAGCGTCCGAATCTTGGGTCAGACGGAGCTCTTGCGCGCTTCAATGCATCTGGAGACAAGTCGGCACTAATCCAGAGCGTAGGTGTTTCTCGCGTATTCACAGCCTCCCCGTGCTAATACCCTCTCTAGGCGCCACGAACCAGTGGATTGAACGCTCCGGTTATGCAACTCAGTGGACACACAGGCGAGATATTTGCCGCGAAATTTGACCCTACTGGTAACCTTATCGCGTCGGGATCGATGGATAGGAGCATCCGTAAGTATCTCAGTATATCTGCCTTTCCTTGAAAAGAACCAGATGCTGATATCAGACAGTGCTTTGGCGAACTTATGGCGAGTGCGAGAACTACGGACTATTAACCGGTCACCGCGGCGCGATATTAGACCTGCAATGGTCCCGAGATTCCACCATACTATTCTCTGCGTCCGCTGATATGCATCTTGCCAGCTGGGATCTCGAGGCTGGAACAAGAATAAGAAGATACATTGGGCATGAAGAGGTTGTCAACACGTTAGACATCAGCAAGAGAGGCGAGGACCTGCTCGTAAGTGGCAGCGATGACGGTTCTATTGGCATCTGGGATCCAAGGACGAAAAATGCGGTTGATTATATCCAAACGGATTTCCCAGTTACGGCAGTCGCACTCTCAGAGGCCGGCAACGAGGTCTACACTGGCAGTATCGACAATGATATCAGGGTTTGGGACATGAGGAAGATGGCGCCTCTTTATAACCTTGTCGGTCACCAAGACACCATTACTTCGCTAAGAGTATCCCCTGACTCTCAATCGCTACTATCTTTCTCCATGGATGCGACTGCCCGGACGTGGGATATTCGACCCTTTGCCCCCACCGAACGACTTATTCGAACCTTTGATGGAGCGTCGATGGGCCTAGAACAGAATCTTATTGGGGCTAGCTGGGACCCTACTGGGAAAAGATTAGCTGCCGGATCTGGAGATGGCTCGGTGTTGGTTTGGTCGAACGACACAGGCAGGTTATTATACAAGCTTCCTGGCCATAAGGGGACGGTCAACTGTGCCGAGTTTTCTCCCGGAAAGGACCCAATTAGTAAGTTCATGTGCGCAAAGAAGCAAAACACGATATTGACCAAGTTGCGCTGGTCTATCAAAACTCTCGACGTTGCTATTGTACTAACCATACTGTCCCAGTTCTATCCGCATCGTCTGATCGAACAATGCTTCTCGGCGAATTGAGGTGAAGCTATTAACTGCCATCTACACCCCTACGAGAAGTGGGAACCGCGACGTTGTTACGGCTGGCAAAATCCCCCGTCATCTAGCCGGTCGGGCACTCCGCGCGGTGGATAGAGGGTCGACAGGGAACTAGTTATCAGGCCTCTCTCTCTGCTTCCCTGTTTCGACTTGACGATCCACGTGCCTACCTATTCCCTGTGGATTCTCCGGCAGCCTCTTTCGTAGGCGTTTTTGGTGCATGCATTGCCTATGCTCTCGCGGAACGTCTCAACCGTCTCTCGAGGTTGAATCGAGGAGACGACATATGTGACAGGGAGGTTTAGCCCATTGATGACGATAGAAGCTCTTAAACGGCGCCCGGCAGAAGTTGCCTGGGCTGTATGATAAGGCTGTGTATATGATGTCCAGATCGGTACGTAGACACAGTGAGATTATTAGCAAGCGAAGAAAAGTGGCCTCTCGGCTAAGTTGCTAGTTTCAAGAGACTGGTCGGCTAGAATTAACTCATTGAAAGCCTACCAAGCCGCTTATACTTGACGAAGTCAATTGTGATGGGATGTTGGGGATGGCCCAGGCTTTCGTATCGACTTCAAGCTGAGCTTCCCGTGTTCCAAGCCAGGTCATTCTCAAAGGGTCCAGATGTGTGAGCATCCGCCACCTGAATGTTACCAGCGTTGGTATCGAAATCTGCCTATGGCGTCCGTGTGTTTAAAGGAAATGTGACATATTTTAATAAACGTAGGCCGAAGATAAGTGGTCACTGCATCGAAGCCGCCATCAAAATGAAGGCGGCTGCCAAAAGGATCGATTTAGCCCCTCGACCCTCAAAATCCGAAACACTTCGAACCCGCCCCTGACTTCTCTCACACCCTGTCGCAGTCTGTCCCTTTCCCCTTCCTTTATGCAGACAACCATGAGCGAGCGAATCCCCTTGAGTGTCGTCCTCTTTCTGCGACACTTTACTCACCCTGTTTGGTTTTGCTAGATCGCGGGGCGCGGTCCTGCCACCCCCGAGCTGCCCGACCAGCGAACCAATGGTGCAACACGATCGATAGATTTCGAGTAGATGGCTGTTTGATAGTACTCCGTAAAAGGCTGTAAAAGAAGAAAGGAGGAATAGGAAGGGGGGAAAAAACGAATCCTTTGTAGGCTCTTGCTGTCCATTTCCCTTACCTTACCCGACACCTCCAGATGGTCCCGTCCTCACATCGATCTGTTCCGCCGGTTCATCTTTCACTCCTCTGGCTCTGATCATTGATCTTCGTGCTGGGCTTTCTTTTTATCCATTACCCTTTGCTGTTTCTTATGGACTCCTCCTACCATTGGTTCATTTCAGTCATATCGTAGGACACGAGGACTTGTCTTTTGTGGCATTGCCTTTTCTATTTTCATCTTCATTTTTCACTTCTCTGATCTTCTTCGCACCTGATATCCGACGTCCATCGACTTACTCCGTGCGCTCACGCTCTACATTCTTCGCCGGCGCCCATTCCAATTCCGAATCCGAACAAGCCTTGTCCCTAGACGAATCCTGTGCCGAATCAAATCCCTCCTGGTGTCATCAGTTCGATTCTTATAACCGCACCCTCACCTTGGTGTCCTTGGTTTCGGAGCGCAATTCTAAGATCACTAGCACTCGACCTACGGCGAAACGCACCCGAAGCTCCCTCTTCACTAAGAAAGAAAATAGAAAGCAGGCAGCTGTGTGGCGGAAGAATCGGGAATGAAGAGACATCTTAGAAGACTCGCTCCGTTATAACCGGCCGTCTGAAGAGACGATAAATGAGTGCTCCAACATCGGATCCTCATCGGGCAGGCTCCAGGAGCTCAATAGATGAAATGGAGCGACGTCGAGGATCCGATTCATCACAATCGCACGGTCAACCCGAGATGCGAGAGAGATCCCGATCGACGTCTCGTAGTAGGCTGCTACCACTTCGTCGGCCCAGCATGCCTTCGGTTTTGGGCGGCCTACGAAATCCAATCGTCGGTCGATTACGGGGAAGGACGGAAGAAGGCGATGGCACTGACCGGGAAAACTCGAATATAATGGAGGAGGTTGAGAGCCCAAAAACGCCTCGATTCCGGCTGGGTATGCCAACACTTCCCTCGACGAGACTACATCTGCCGCATCTGACACGTACGTGGACGACGGGCTCTAATGGGCCGGAATCGCGACCGTCAACGGCAAGGGCTGCTCAGCCGGAATTACGACGAGCGCCTTTGCCTGCTATTGCAGTATCTGCCGTCGATGATGGAGGCGTAGCGCGGCTTTCGCCGGCTGCTCATGCCGAGACATCTCAGGGACGGGCTCGGGGCCCATCCCCACTGCCCAGCCCGTCAAGTTCTGCCCATACAGAACGGAGCTCGCATATAACTGTACGAGGCCAGGAACAGCAGCGTTCGGAAACTAGCGAGGCTCAAACTCCCAGCACCCTTACGAGTCCGCGAAGGACGAGACGGCGTTGCTTGCCCGGTATTCGGTCGCAACAGGTCAGGTCTCATATACTACGATGTGTCGTATCGGGAATTTTCCTGATCTTACTTCTCTCCATATGTAGGTGATCCAGATCCCTCCACCAGTCTTTTCACATATGCGGATCACATACCAGTTTGATATACACGAAGTGACTTGGAACTTTGTGACGCTGACTTGGACTTACGTTGATGACAAAAAGACCTCGCTCTGTCGATTACAAAGAGCCTCAACAACAGCGAGTTTACCGTCCTGTTAATTCTCATCATCCTTTTCACAACAATCTTCTTCTGCTACGCTTTACTACGACTTTGCATGGCCGTCGCGCGACCACGCCCTGAAGGGGACGAGGCGGCAGGGAGACCACCGATGCTTGGTCTCGGCGGCTATGCGATTCCTCGGGTGCCCATTCGGGTTGTCTTGGCCAGAGACGAGGAGGCTGCTGGAATTGAGAGTGAGACGACAAAATTGCGTCCGCCGGCATATGGGCTGTGGCGAGAGAGTGTTGTAAGTGGACAGACATTTTGTTTTCGTTTTCTTTCCCCTTCTATTACGGATGATAGAGGACGACCCGAACTGGATCGCTAATCAGAGAAACACAAACAGCGCGTTGATCCCAACCGGCTTTTCTGGCAGCGCAATGATGATCCACAGACGGCGGAATCGTTGAGGTGGTCAGAGCACCGAACAGGTCCCCGGCCACCATCGTATGCCTCCGACGACGGCATCAGTTACGTTGTCGATGCCGTCCCGAGGTCGACTGCTCCCACTACTGATGTGCCTCTTCCGGTTCACCCCTCCGAGAGGGGAAGGTGGGATGGAGCGCAAGCACCCTGGTAACGATGGGATATTCTTTCAATGGTGACTTGTGACTTGACATAACGGTGCCTTGCGGCTCCTCTGGAATTTTGGATTGTTTTGATATTGATGTAAGCCTGGCGCATGTTATGGGCATTCTCGTCGCATGAATCGGAGTTTTTGTATTTCCTTGGGTGGATGACCCCCGTGGGAGGCGTTTCTGTGAAATATCATTTAAAATGTTGGCAAGAATAGCATTATGCTAGTGTACTTTAAGACCGTCAAACTGGTCGAGCAAAAAGAAAAGGAAAATGAACCCTCCTCCTCTAACCCGGTGCCAAAGCAGAGGTCGGCCTACGGAGTAAGTATTCGTCGATATTCCGTATGCTTTTGGGATAATTCCGCATTTTTCCTCGCAGTTTTATTCTGCAGATAGCTTGACTCGATTCGCAAACCATTATAATTCAAGTGTCAAGCCAAGGAATCAGTCCGAAAAGTAGTGTCACCGTCGCACAACCCGTCCTGGCTTCTGGTCGAGATAGCGCCACGTGGGATGCAGGTTCATCCCCCTTTGGTGAGGGTAAAGGCCCACAGACCCCCTCTGATGCAGAAGTGTAATATTATGGATGTATCAATAATATTACTAGATTTAGGGTTGCGTACTTCGGAGGAACAGAGTATTGTTGAGATGGAGGTCCGTAGTTTAGATTTGTTTGAAGCGGTGAACGATGCGATACGTTGACAGCAATAAAGGCCAGGCCATACGCGTACAAAGTAATCCGATCCGAAATATCGTCTCGCGTTTTATCGAGTCCTGACCCCCTTGATCCCCTGTCGTCACATTATTGTATTCGGGATTATTACTTCGGAGTTGACTTGCTGAATCCCACACTCGCAGACCCTTTTTAGACGTCATAATCACATTTCTCTCATGAACCCCTGCCGCTGCTTTTCCCCCGCATTTCACACGAAGTGGTGCTTTGCAGCTTGTACCGAGTACTTCGTAGCGAGGGTACACCCATCCCACCAACATAATCTTACATACGGCTTAGGTGCTGGCAAGTCAGTACTGAGGTACGTACGTGTACTTCATCGATATGAAGTAGCCAAGCCTGGGCTTGAACTGGCTTGCGCTGGTCCTCAAGGCTCATGTTCTTCGTCCTTCGAATCTCATTAATACCTCCCGCCTCTCCAGGTCATTTCGGCTACCAGTCCCGTCTTCCGTTGCGATTGAGCAGATGCAGACGCACATCAACATTCTGTGTCGGTTTCTTAATGCCGGTCCTGTTATTAATGTCCTGGACTCCTGACGCGCACACCAACTTCGATGCAGGGACGGCTGCAGTGTGCCTACACCACAGGTTGATGCATGCCCAAATTATTGATCAATTATTAGAATAAACTCATGACTAAAAGGTTCACTTGCCCAATGTGGAGGCTGGAAATTACTTCGACACCAGCCTGCTTGTCACAGGAACAGATGAGATTTTCTCGCGTGAACCCATCGATCCTACCCCACTGACACTGACCATCGGATGGGTTTGGAACTTTGGGGTGATCCATTCGCTGTTTATGGCACTAGTTGAGCGCCCAACCTGAAGCTCTCACAACTGAATCCGCCAAACGCTAATGGGCTGAGTCGAGAGAGTAGAGACAGAGCAGGAGAGACAGAGGACTAAAACATCAATCCTAGCCCTAATTTCATTAAGTGTACCTGTGATGAGTCTTGCTGGAAGCTATTCGTAGGCTGGACGAGCCGGAAAAGTCTCGATCCATCAGTCAGAGACTGCGTAGCCTGGCGAGATGTGGGACTTCGATTTGCCACACAAAAGATTTCACTGGTGGCGTTTGACATTTCGTTCTAAACTAAACTACTTCATCTCAGTAGGACTGGTTTAACTCGGATCAACAGACAGTACTCAAGGCGATCCAAAATCGATGTGAATCAATCAGATACTACCTTTGTCGAGATGTGTGTAATACTATCCACCGCCGCATTCTATCCGCAGGATGCCAGCAAAGCCGAAGCAAATCCTGTCACGTCCATCCATCAACGCCTGTAGAGGGGTAATTAGACCGTGCTTTGACGTTTAGATCCAGAGATCGTGAGGAGGGCTCTCGGTCGTCAACACCCCAAGTGTGCTTCATCTTGGGCATTGGCATCCACCAACGTCCAGTCCACTGAAATTGTAGTGTACTGTTACTGTCAGGTGCAATCTGTACAATTTCACTTAATACTTGGTACTCAATGTCCAGTGGATGTTCATTGTTATGTTGTTTCTCGTTCCAAGTGCTACAAGTGAGTGCAGTTGCAGCCCAGAACTAGCGCCTGCCCAGCTTATTCATTCCACAGAATTAGGTCCCAAAGTGCACCGATGTAAACGGCAAGACCGACCTAAACGACCAAGTACATCAATTGATCCCTTCCCTGAACTCCTGACACTTCGCACTTCTCTTCTCCACCTCAACGCTTCCAAGCCACCTCGCCCTCAGAGAAAAATTTTCCAACATATCCTCGTGAGTCCGCACCATTTATTCTGCCTGCATCGCCCATGACACAAGATCGAGTCGACCTTGGTTCGATATTAATATTTCGATCATAGCAACTCTCTTGAGGATACCTTTCCACCATTCTAGTTATCATCGATCCGACTCAGTTTCGGTAAGTCTTCTCAGAAAAGTGGCCTGCTCCTGCCGCTCTGCCCTACTCGCCGCCCCTTCTTCCACCGCCAGTTTCCTGCCCTGCCCTCGCTGCCTGCCAGCACCCCTCAGTCCCGAGCGCATCGTCTCCCATGTCCTGGATGGATCAATACGCGATCTTCTAAAGAAGCGCTTCTTTCTTCTTCGACCCTGCCTGGGCTCGATGCTGTGGATTTGTTAGCCTGGCGCAACGACCCGACACCGCACCATCGCATCCGCACAATTTCTGGAGTACAGGGATGATGCCACTTCAAAGATCTCTTCTTCGGAATGGCCCATAGCTACGCACTCCACCTAGCGGAAGACAAGCGCAGCGCATTTGAGCGTTTTCTTTTCATACTGTCGGCCTTGCGCTTTCGGATCTGAAAATCCTGGCGCGGGCGCCGGTCCGCTGCCCCTCATGCGAGCGTCCCTGCCCCTCGGTCCCGGTATAATACGAAGGTTACACAACACACCCCCAAACTTCTGGTTGGCCACCCTCCCGACCACTTGGGGTGGCCTCGATCCTCGATCCTAGAACGCAGCGTGGTTTGAGTCAGGTTGCCGACCGTATTTGTGCGACATAGAATAGCCCATGACTTCCTTTCTTTGTCGCATGAAGAACACTATCATATAGCACTCGAGTCATCCCTTACCTAGAACGGGCATATTGCGCTATGGCGCACCACGCGGTCGGTGACTTGTCTTGGACCCGTTAGCGGAGACCAACGCTTTTCAAGAATGGATTATGAGCACTGCCACCATCGCCTCGAAATATACGGAGGTCCTTATGTGCCGGCGGCGGGTTGAGGGGCAACTCTGGCAGGCCAACAAACACACCCACAACATGGGCTTTTCAAACGCTGCATATTCTTCGGGACAACGGATCGCTGACATGTGGTGTTCATCTAGGCCTTAACCTCTAATACTCACGATGTCTTCCCTCTCTCGCCGTGCCTGCTACAAGTGTGGCAATGTTGGCCACTACGCCGAAGTCTGCTCTTCCGCCGAGCGACTCTGCTATAACTGTAAGTTTTCTCGGGTTTTATCCTGTTCAGGGCTTGAGTACCATTCTAACGTCTGTGGATAGGCAAGCAACCTGGACATGAGTCCAACGGCTGCCCTCTCCCCAGGACCACCGAGGCTAAGCAGTGCTACCACTGCCAAGGACTCGGACATGTTCAGGCCGATTGCCCTACCCTTCGCCTGAGCGGCGGTGCGGCAAGCAGCCGCTGCTATAACTGCGGTCAGCCTGGTCATCTTGCTGTAAGTCAACGTTGTCATCCCCACTTACCGGTGATGGATGTTTTCTGACACATGCATTAGCGCGCCTGCAGCAACCCTCCCAGCGTTAACATGGGCCGTGGTGCCCCCATGGGCCGTGGCGGCTTCGGCTTCGGCCGAGGTGGCTTCCCAGGTGGGCCTCGACCTGCCACCTGCTACAAGTGCGGTGGTCCCAACCACTTCGCCCGCGATTGCCAGGCCCAGGCCATGAAGTGCTACGCTTGCGGCAAGCTCGGCCACATCTCCCGAGACTGCACCGCCCCCAACGGTGGTCCCCTGAACACCGCTGGCAAGACTTGCTATCAGTGCGGTGAGGCTGGTCACATCTCTCGTGACTGCCCCCAGAAGAACTCCAACGGTGAAATCAACAACGATGTCGATATGAACAACGCTTCTTCCATCCCCGCCGCTGCGCCGTCGGTCGCCCCGATTGCCCCCGTTGCCTAGACGGCAGAGAGGGGTCTCTCCGCCAGGGCATAAACGCCGGGGCTTGTGATGGTTGCAATCGCGCATCCCACACACCCCCCGACTGACTGTGCTGGCAACCGATTCGCGTATGCGATGATTTCCTTTTTCACCGTTGCGATCGCGGCGTCCTCGTGGAGAGAGTTATTTGCGACTCGAGGACGCCTCGTTTTTCTTTGTCCGAAAGCATTTCCCGATTTCTTTTATTACGCCCGTCTTATTATTTCTCTCGTCTATATCGCATCCCCTTTTTCCCCATCTTCGGATCTGTTTTTTCGTGATCATTCACACACTTACACACCCTTCTTTTTTCATTTTTCTCAAACTCCATTCAGCTCCACGGTGGCTTTCTTCCATCACTCGGGCTTTTATTCACTTTTTCTTTTTGTTTTTTTTTTGCATGGCCTACTACAATGTTCGGCGTCCCCGGTCCTCGGTCATTCCGAGTCATCTATTTTCTGGAGCAAGACTACGACGGAAAAGCTGCTTGATTTTTTTTACCGACTTGACGAATCACCCCCGAAACTCATGTCTGCAACGGTTCCCATGGCGAAGATGTTAAGACAAGAGGCTCTCGCACGCGGTTTCGACTATTACGCATAGTCTGAGAGAGAAGGCGACGACGAAGAAGGTTCGACGATATCCCACGCCAAAAAGTTTTTAATGCCCTTTTCTTTAATCTCGTACATTTTACGGCTCTGGAACGACGGGTGGAATGAAGAAGCAAAGCAATGAACATCCGGCCGGCGGGCGGTAAGGTTGGAGGCATCAAGGAGGCGCAATCTTTGGCTAATACCCTCTGGAAAGATTGACGGAAACGTAAATGGGTCATTTCTTCTCTCTTCTTCCCAACCCCACCCTTTCTCCTGTTCTTTTTTTAGCGGCACGTCCAGGTTTGGTTGGCAACATCGACTTAAATTCGGTAGCACGGTTCGGAATTTCGGGGTTCGAGGCTGCTCGTCATCTTTTTGATCTTGTTTGATCGGGTGGATGCGGCGGTCTCGGGCTATCGTTATATATCGGACCTGGTCGCGGCCGTGGTAATGCGCTCTGGCTCTTGCCCTACCTTGTGGGGGTTGAAAGCCAAGGAGATTGTTTGGAATAGCAAGGCTAGGAAAAACGTTGATGGGAAGATGGAATTGAAAGGGAAGGAGTACTTTTAGGGGATTTAGTTGAGGGGAGGGGCAAGTCAACGGAGACAGGTCACACTCCTGGTGACGGGTGCTGTGTCTTGTCCTTCTCTTGTCGAGCGGAGGAGACGAGTGCTGGCTTTGGACTGTTGAGTTTTATGGTCGAGGTGAAAGTGGGTTTCTAGTGCAGTTGAGGAAGTTGAAGAGAGAAGAGACAGGAAGGCTTGGTGGAACGCGTCCGAGCAGCATACGCCTGGCATGAAGAAGTGAAGTGGAAGTTGTTGCCTGGTCGTCCCAGAACACGAAGGAAAAGGAAATGGGGGAAACAACCAAAAAAAGAGAGCAAAGAAGAGAAGAAACCAAAAAATCAAGAAAAAAATTTACCCGCCCATCACACCCTTTTTATATCCGTCAAACTCCCACTCTGACACAGCACACCCTGATGGCCTAGCGGAACCGAGCACGCGAGGACAGCTCAGTTGATGAGAGCCAATCATATCATTCTCTTTGCATTCGTGGTTGTGAAGGGTGAAAGTTGAAGTGTCTGAGGTGTGTCCCGGTGAATGAGTGACCTTTGAGTTGTTGTGTCGTGTTGCTTTGCTGGGACCCGGAGGGTCTTTTCGATGTTTTGCTGTTGCGCGATTCTGTCCTCGAGATGCTCTTTGGCGATGTTGATGGCATCTTCCGACCGGGGTTGCGGACTGCATTGCGGACACTGCACTGCTAACTTTAGAAGATATCTTGTACTCTACGGATCTATCGAGGCTCATTGGGGATATTCAAACGGGCCATGGGATATTATATCATGTATACGATTGTACGTTTAGACGGAATTCATGGATTCATGGGATTGCTGGCGTTTGTACTTGGGCTGTTACTATTCATGACCTTGGTGGAGGCATCATGGAGATCATTGGTGTACTATTAGTACTTACAGGATGAGAATACAGTTACAGGTTAAAGCTGAGAATTTCGCGTGTTAAGAGAAGGGGTGATGACGAGAAGTCGCTGGAAGCACCCTGGAGGTCCGGCAAGGCTATCAAGGTGTGAGGGGGTGAAGAGGGGCAAGAAAGTGCGCACATTAGTGTGGAAGTGGTGTATGGGGGAGGGGCACTGATTAATTGATTGGGACCAGGATTCCATTCCAGATCGGAATTAATGATGGAATTTATCAATGGAATTAATGATCTACGCGAAACACCATCAATTGATCGCGCCACTCCCAAAACCACAGCCAAAGCCAGAGCCAACAGCATGACCCATTTGGGACCACCACACTCCCAGAATCAACGATAAATTTCGATTTTTAAAAAGAGAGAATCCAATTCCAATTACATCTTCACGCGACGCCAGACCTTTCATCCCACTGAGAGGAAAGGAACAAAAATGGCCGACCCGCCCACAATCATCGCCAAGAAGCTCTCCTTCCTAACCCAACAAACCCGCCTCCTCACGACCCCCGACCCGCTCCCCTCCCGAGCATGGAACCGCTCCAACGCCTCGTCGGACTCGCCCCTCCCTCAGCGCGCCGTAGACGACGCCCTGGCGAAGCTGACCCAGGTGCTGAAGCAGCACGCGAGGAGGGTGTATCCCCCACAGGCGGCGCGGCATGTGGCGGAGCAGATCGAGAGGTTATACTGGGAGGACACGGAGAGGAAAGCGGAGGGGATAGGGGGAGATGGGATTGGGAGGGAAGTTGATTTGAGTGAGTGCTTTCCTTCATTAGGTCGAAGAAGAGTTTCCCAAATTTTTTTTTTCATAATAACTAACGCGAGGTGTGATTGTGTGTGTAACTAGCTGCAGATGCCGTGATCGTCCGTCTACCACCCGTCTGGCCCTCCGACGAAGAATCCTCCGCCCACCCCGCCGAAGCCCACCGCTACGCGACGCAAATTGCCCGCCTCTCCGCCCTCGCCGACGAGAGGAAGCGGCTCCTCGCACGCGCCCGACGCCTCAGGCGCATGCAAGAGCTGCTACGGCCCTTCGAGACGTCGTTCGTCGACGAGAGGGGGCTGGAGACCACCGCGGGGGTGCAGGAGAGTCTGCTTACAAGGAGGGGGCCGATGGAGAAGGAGCTGGATAGGAT
>SJVG01000686.1:0-14964 GCA_034774675.1 Scedosporium minutisporum
CCCCCTTTATATCATGGGCTGGACCCCTAAGATGATGCGATTTGTGGGGGTTTTCAGCCGGCGAGGATCGCAAGAACCGTGTGGGTAGGCCCTGGCTCATCATTGGGCTTCGGAACCCCAAAAAAAAGAGCTGCACAAAGTAGTATTCAAGGCAATCTGTGATAGCCGTCACGTACTTGTAGACTCTTGAAACGCGTAAAAGCAGGCGCTGGCTATGCAAAAATGTACGGAGTACTATGCAGGCGAATAGGCATAAAACTAGGGCATCCAACGTCTCCCCCAGAGAGCTGGTGTCCGCTCATGATGCTTCAAGCGATTGGGCGATCTTGCAGATTCACACCTCCCTTCTTCTGCCAGCGGCTAGGAGGTACATCTGAATGATTCGCAGTCGGGGCATCTCCGATATAGCAAGGGCGCCTCTCAGCTGTCGCCTTTGGGCACGCGTCAAGCGGAGTGGAGAGCCGAGGAACAGGCGAAACTGTCCTGTCCCATTTCTTGGGCGGTCGAAATGGGTCACCGCCAACGACAAGACATTTTGGCTTTTTCTCTCTCACGCCTTCAGATCCACGATTATCGTGATTCCTTCACCCCACCCCCGCTCCGAAGATTATTCTTATCCGTTTTGATGCGCAATCGATGTCCGCATCGCGACTCGGCGTTAGAAAGGCGTGACGAGATATTAATAATACCACTTCCCCCTTTTAGGTCTAGATTCCTTTTTTTCCGTTTTCGCTGGCGGTCGGATCCTGGGGTCCCCAAAGATCGAGCAAGTGCCGCCATCGGATTCGCGCGAAATGTGGGGGTGAACGAGATCGTCCCAAAGTTTTTCCGCCTTCTTCTCCCGAAAGGGGGAAAGCCGTCTGAGACAACTGAAAAGTGGAGAACAGGGGTGCGCTTAAGCACAATTGTAGATTGGGGGTCTTTACTTCGAAGGGAAGGACAGGAGTGAGAATTGAAATTTGGTTCTTTTGATGGGGGCTCTAGTTTCCTTTGCTCGCGGGTGCCTTTTGTCTTCCGGTGGATGCTGTGTACGAAGTAGTAGAAGCATCGAGCGGGAGGTTCTACAATGGCAAAATACTACCAATGTTGCAATTGCAATGGCCTGATCCGCCTTGTCTCGTACTTCCTAGCCTATCGTGCTCGGTCGTCCCTCGAGCATCAATTGATCGATTGATCTCCACAATTTTACGAAGTAGCCGCGCTTAGATGCCTCGGCAGCTGATCGGATGTACGGTGTACCTGTTATACTACCTTATCCTGCCTTGGCTTCGCCCCCCATCGGAGCTTGAAGATGGAAGAAAAAGCTGCTTCCGGGATCTTGCTGGTTCTCGGTATTCGGTGTCTTGGCTGGTGTGGTCCCGAGGCTGCCAGCCGCCTTCCCATTGTGCTAGAAAAAGTTTTTTTTTTTTCTTCTTTTTTTTTTTTTCCTGTCTTGGGGGAAGACCGAGCACCCACAACATTGAATGAAGAGTATACTCACTCCACCAACGTTAATTGCGTAATTCAGACAAGATATTAATAGCGGTGCCACCTCATTTCTTTCGTCCCCCCCTTGCAAAGCCTCCTGAGAACATTTGATGGATGGATGCGGGTAAAAGCGGCAAGAAGTGTTACGACCCCCACGGATTGGATGAGAGGAGGAAGGTCTTCTGTGCACGTTCTTTTCCCCAGGCTCTCTGGTTCCATGGTAATAAGGCAGATATGGATGTGAATGTGGATGCCTCTGCCCATATACTGCGTTGTGATCAATGTGCTGTCTGTGCTGTGCTGCACTGGATATTGGGTGGTGGGGACAACCCATTGATCAGTCTCGTGGCCTGACCTGGCTTCTCAGGGCTGTCCACTGAGCAAGTTTCAGGAATCTAAACGACGAAGTTACTCAACCCGAAGTAGTTTTTGGTTGTGAAGGAAGGTTGAAGCAAAGTTGACATCCTGCGGTTTCTTCAAGCGCATCCCGCCACCCCCGCCTTATCTCGCCAGTGGGCTTGGTTCAGGTGGCGGTCCAACTGAGCCACTGACTGACTGGTTTTCTCCATACGAAGTACTTTACCATGCGATCGTGATGTCATCGCATCCACTCTGTAAAGTGGCTCAGTCTCCGAGGTACATGAGAAGTTGCTGCCTATTGATCCCTCTGGAGGCTGCGAGGCTTGGTACTGTCCACTACAGTTTGGGCGGCTAGATGAGGGTATCGATCTCGATCGAGTCAAAGTCCATGTTGCGTTCTCCAGTGGTTCTCCAACGGCCTGCGGGCCCTAATAATTGCCGTTGATCCTGCTACACTGCCGGTTCCAACTGTACTGCAGAGCCGGCATCCACAGCGTATTGAGATCTGACCATTTCACACAACAGTGGCGCCAGCGGGAAATTGGAACGGGCCTACCAGTCGAATCAGAGGGGTTCGATCAAGCTGTCTGCCCAGACGATCGTTCCATCTCCACCATCAATAGCCGTGGTTCTGGAAGCCAGCAACGCTCTCTGCAACAGGGCTGGTCCAAAGGGGCGACACCTATGGTGAGAGGCATTTCAACGAGTGCTCGACCCCCCCTAATCTTGCTTCCTTCCCGAATGATCCCCAGGCTTTGGTTCTGGTCCAGGCGTAGCAACGGGACCGAGCACCTCTGAGCACACCTCCCAGACGCCCCCAAATACTGGAACCAGGCTTTGCCAAATAGAAAACCTTCATGCTTTTCCCCGTAAGATGGGAAACGCACTGGTAGGCACCGGAACGACTTCCGGACGGAAATCCCAGGGGAAGGAAACATGACCCTGCCCTGTTGTTCCGGAGAGCACCGTGGATGCTACCATACAAAGTTGCAGGAGCGGTCTGCTTGAGCTTGAATCCGACGTTCAACACCACCTGAGCTTGTCATCCCAATGAATCCCTGGTGCGTTGCTGGACCATCTTGCATTATTTTCACGTTAACGTCGATTCTGCAAAGGAGTGTGTGTCTGTCGACACTCCCAGCGTTGGCCATGCCTGTGCGCTGGGCTGTCCCTATTCACAGACAATGTATCCCGTCCATGTCGTGTTTCACGGGTGGGATAGGACTCTTCATATTACGACCGTCCGAGCTCTAAGAATAGTATCTGGCTCTCAAAAAACGAGATTGAATAGTTTGGTACAAACTACGCGACTTTGGGGTAGCATTACCAACCGCCATCGAGCAGATTGGCTGCGCTTCGAAGAAGTTGGATGCCACCCCATGAAGGTATTTCTGGGACGCGGAATGGGCCTCTTATCAAGCACACTGCTTCCTAATGCGGGAATACTCTTCTCCGTTCACGTGCATCTGGGGGTAAAGCAAGTCAACCTGCCTATCAGCCAGAACAGAACGCTCTGACGCTCTTGCCAAAGTATGGCGCTGAAGAATGAACAGCCTGCAGAGCAGGGACGGCTCAGACACGGAGATCCTCAAAGATTGACGCGATTGGTCTCTAGCCCATCAATTTTCCAGCTGGTCCAATTCCTCACAGCCGGTTCCGTTCTGGCGACACCACTAGAGCTGCAAGTGCGGCAGGTATATATCTAGTTGTGGCCAAAATCCCAAGAACCAGCGATGTGGTCACCATCCATCTTAGACAGACCGTCTCGTATTAGTGGAAGGACGGCAGATAAGACAGCACGGCCGGAGGTCAGAATACGAGGATGCTCTCGCCGAAAACAAGCGTGGCATGAACGGCACCAGCAGCTTATCTCACCATCCACTATCTCGAATGCTTGCCAAGCTGGCCAGGAAATGCTCTTATCAAGCAAAAAGAAAGACTGCAGGCTTTGGTTTAATTAACATTGCAGCTTATCCAGGAACAGTCTCAGCGAGCCCTCCACATTATCAAATGTTGATTGCTTTTTATATCGCTTCGCCTAAGGCCACCATGGGATATTATCTCTTTCTCGCTCGCCTACTTTTTATAATGGGCGCGGTTCGGCATAGCGCTGGGCAGTTAATCTGGGGTATTGCACTGCTCCGGACAACGATCAATTCATACCCCGGACGGATCCAGTTCTGTGTTCTTGGAACTGCAAGGCACCTTTTCCTATGATGCCTTAGGAAAGGATCGTTGGGAGTCTGACGTTGGGTCTAACAGATAACGCAATTCTTGTCGGAATTGCGGCGCGATAAGCTGTACCTCCTGACTCCCAACTCTACACACCCTCAAGCCCACTCCGCCATGATTACCACACTCGGTGCCGGGCCGCCAACCGTGAGTAGCACATTTTTACACAGAGTTGTGTGGTTGGGACAGACCTGCCATATTGGTGGGTGGCGAGTCTGATGGGCGATGATGGGGGTTCATGCCGAGACGTGGAGCAAACCCAGAGGCCTGGTGAGAAAGCGGTAGGGAATTGGACTCGCTGAAATTGAAACCACAGTTTGTGGGTAAGTTGGAGGGCTCAAGCAGTTTTCGCCGAGCCGTTCCCGCAAAACTGAGCTGGAATATGGAGTCATGAATGCTCGCCGAGAGCACCGGGCAGAGCACCCTGCCTTAGCGATACGCGACCAAGCACGACCTAACCTCGTTCTCAGATGCACCTGCTGCTGCAATTCCCCCTCACCTCCTCCCCAAAGTTGAGTTGTTCCGTCTCAATATTTACCTCACGAACTAGAAAAGAGGACCCTGAAATTCCATTACGTTTCTCATTTTTTAGATGAGGGGCGATGGATTGATTTTTATTTATTTTTACACTCCTTTCATTTCCGATTTTCTGGTCCGACTCATGAGTCACGATGGCGGTGAGCGCAAGACAACCGCTTAATCACGCAAGCCTAGACTAAGCTTAGAAAACTCGGGGAGGGTGCGTCTTGGTGTTGTTGGACGTGGCTCGAGGGAGTGTTGACCGTTGACGAAACCAACTAGGCAACGAAATAAGATGATAACATCGAAATGATGGCATCTCATTGGGGCAAGCAGACTGTGGAGGATATAAAGCCCGGCCGGATGTTCTGCATCTTCCGGTATCTCAAGTTCTTGGGTTTTTAATGGTGGAGGGCAGCGACTCTGGCTTAATTGATAGGAGATTTTTACCAATGGGGTTGGGGCAAGCCTGATAAATTACTTGGCTCGGAGACCCGGTTAAAAGAGAAGAAAACGAGTGAGCCGCATTTGAACTTTTCTGGACAGTTCCAGGTTCAAGAGCCCTTTCTATTCTACCACGGCCATGGCATCTTGGAACGATGTAATACAGGAAGATGGAGAAATTTCCGATCGGCCCTTCGTTTGAGCGGTGGGCTTGATGAGGCCAACAATGTTGCTCTCAACGTTGATGTTGCGCACCCTTCTCCATACTTCGTAAGCACGTTGCCTGGACTTGAAGCTTGTTGGTTCGCCCAGGTCATTGTCACAGCACACGCATCCGGGACCGTGGGAACATTTCTTGGCAGCCAGGAAATGTGGCTGTCTCTGTTCACACCATTGGAGGCTTTTCAACCCGGGCGAAGGCCGCGAAGGCGGAGCCCTCTCCTGTCACCTCCGCTGTCTCATAACCGAATTCGAGGGCGTCTTGCAGCTGGATAAAATAAGAAAAAGAAAGAAAGAGAAAAAAGAACTGATAGTGGGGACCTTGGGTCAGGCACCGCAACTCTGAGGCGGATGAAGCGGTCGGAGGAACACACACCCCTAAGATCTATGAGCTGTTAAGCACCATGGCCTAGGCCTTTTCCTCGGCGCCGCTGGAGAGGATGAGAGAGGAGGAGGAAAAAACCACTTTTTTTTTTTGGTTTTGTCCGTCCCTCGCATTACGCCATGGACGCTATTCACTTGCAGGTGGCTTTCAGAGACTACATTAACATGCTATTGTCGAGGCACAGCAAGCGAGTTCTTTCGGTGTCGCTGGCAATGCCGGGACGCTTCGATATTCCGAGGTTTTTAGGAAGAGAAGAAGAAAGAGTAAGAGAGAAAAACTTGGTCCATCGCAGCAACGGTCATGTCCGATCATAGGAGACATGCGGTCTCCGAGAGCAGCACGTTGTGAACCCAACAAACAAAGAATCAAGCGGCGGTTAGATGTACGAAATAATACTTCGTAAGGCGCAGGACCAGGCATAACGACCCTTGAAAACAGAAGGATTTCGGGGTTGGCGGATCGTGCAGGATTGGACCCCAGCCCAGCCCTAGGATTTTCCCGCTGTCGTCCCCGTATCATCTCCACAAAAAGTGACAGATTTCAGCACCACCTTGTTGTTCTTTTCTTTTCGATGTTCTTTTCTTCTTCTGCTTGGGTCTCGGCAGGTCGGGTTCTCAGTCTGCAGCTTTTTTCTGTTTTCTGCTCATTTCATTTCATTTTTTCCCAATTCATTTTTTTCTGGTCTCGCCTCGAAAAAAAGAGGGGTTTGTTTCGACCTAACTATGTACGTGTCTGCCTTGGCACTACAAAAGAGCAAAGAGAAGCAAAGAGAAGGCAAGAGGATTTTTTTTACCTCGAACATCTTGTCATTCTTGGCCTCCTTGACGCCCCATGGCGTCGATGAATCAAGGGGATGATCGGGAGGGGGCGTGATTGTAGGATGCGCAATCGGCTCCCGCGATTGCAATATAAACATCCGCGCTGCACACGCCTGGCTTTTACAGCACGCATACAACTCCATGCCTGGCGACATGATTTTGGGTAGGCCTCGCACGACTCTTTTCCAGTATACGAGCATAGTGTCGGACACGCCCCTCCCTCTTTTGAAGGGCAATTAATTAATTTTTTTTTCTGGCCCTCCTCGCCCCAGGACGGGTTGTTTCCTGATGGTGCTATTTGGTATTTTCTTTGAGGGAGAGAGCAGGCTGATTAAATAAATCCTCGCTATTCCATCTCTCGACTGGACCTGCATTTGCGATGGAGTGAGGCATAGTATAAAATAGATTAGGGACGGATGGCCCAATGAGACCATGGAATCCGCGGACTGAGATCTAAGAGGGCACCGTTATGGTATCTTCGCTTGCTCAGCCAAGTGTTGTCACGGACAATCATGGAGGGGATGGTGACCAATTCACTCGGCAAGTGGTGGTAAGAACTTGTACGTTCGAACCGAGGGTGTCGGAGCCTCAGAGCCACGGAGCCACGGAGACACCGTTGTTCCCTGTCCTGGTGTGAGACCGAGACAGGGGACAAGAGCTTAGCTACACTACTTCGGAACCGAAAGATTGAGGGGCCGAGCACCGGGGGAACTTGATCATCGGAAGAGGCGTTCCTCTGATCCCCTCCGCTTCCTAGTCGCTACGGAAGGATTGGAACCCGCCAAAAAGCAAGAGGGATTCGCCCATTGAGGTTTGTTGCTGAGCTGCGCTTCTTTGTTCCTTTTCTGTTATTGCTCTGCGGCTTGAAGTGGAGCCTGTGGTTTTCTTTCATCGAGTCTAGTTTGTTTGCATCTGTGCCTCTTCATCTCGCACAAGCTTCGCTCTAGGGTCTCTCTATTGGCGATTGAGATGCCTTTGCCGGTGTCGTTTGGCCGTTTAAGGTCTCGCTAAGTTGCCCTCGACCCGTCTGGCCTCCTCCGGGAAAATGCTACCTGATGGTGTTTTCCTGCAGATGGGAGGAAACGAATTCTACTCCCGGGCCTTGTTGCAATTCTCCATGAGCCAAGAAAAAAAAAAAAAAAAAAAAGAGCAGGATAGCTTCACGCCTCGTTAGCGAGAGGCGGGAATCATCAAGTGTGTTTGTTGTTGGGGCCTCCGCTGCATTGTGAGCTGCTCGTGTTGCTCGTGTACAGGATCATCCCTTCCTTGCTCGGCCAGGCGCAGATGCAAGTATGCAGTACTTTCCTTGGAGTCTCGAGAATGGAATACAAAATCATCCAGTCCTTTCCCCCTTCCGCTGCGGAGTGCTGCAGTCATATATGTCGTAGTTGGAGGTAACAACGAGGTTTGTCTCTCGCACCCAAGTACTTCAATTCACGCCAGTGCGTTGGGCAAAAGGCTAAACGTACATTGCTTAATCCGGCTCGTGTTTGGGAAATGAGGAAGACGTACGCATAGTTTATAAAAGTAGGTGATGGTAGAAGGATCCGAGGGGGTCTAGTCGTACAAAATGGGGGTCAGGTAAGAAGATCCAGTCCGGTCTGGGCATCACCGCTAAAGTATCGACAGATGCCTACAGCATTTTGGCTCGAAGCGAGCAAGCGGACTTCGTAAACCTCCTCGTCCCGAAATTACATGGGGTCGGCCTGATGGATAAGATGGAGCCATGCCTATTTATACGCAGACGATATATAGATGGATATCATCGCTTGATATAGCATCATTCATTTATATAGATGGGGTGTGCGTGTGTGTGTGTGTGTGTGTGTGTGTGTGTGTGTGTGTGTGTGTGTGTGCCTTGCGCTGACCGAGAGCGGGATGCTCCACTCGGTGAGGTTGGGTATTATTCTTTTGTGTATCCTTTATATTTCGCCCCTGAAGAATTTCGGCTCGAATTTCCGAGGTTCCAGAAGTTGAGGATGGTTTGGAGGATCAAAAGACTCTAACGGGGTTCAGGGATCGGGGAATAGAACGACGATGCCCGAGTAAGTTTCCATGTTTAATCCGGTGAAGGAACGAAAGCTCGATCAGCAACCCTTACTTCGCATTGTTTGGGATGAGACAGGGCGGAACAGATGCAAGCACTTGTATTGAGGATTCATCTCGCCAACTCTTAAACATCTTTCTAATAAATTGGATTCTCTATTTAATCTCGAAGAACAGGTGGTCCTTTCGAGCGTGGCCTGGTCGTGGATTCTTCAGCTACGAATGCCATGGACATACAGGATCCTCTACGGCAATAAACTCTCCAGTCTCCAGCTTCGAAACGAGTAAGAAAGAAGTAAATACGAAGTCACAGCGCAGATGCTGCCGTGTTGTTAATCTTTGTCACAGGGGCCGCAACAACAGGCGATGCTCTCTTTTCCCCGGCGCCCTAGAGCTTCCGCGTCAGCTACCTGTTACGTATGGACGGGGTATGGGGAAATTCAAAACGCGGGCTGGAAAGCGCTTCCTCTTACCCGCTCTCGCCCCGCGGCGATCCCTTAACCGGTCGTCCCATTATCCTTGACCCTGAGGCTTATACGCCTCTGTTTCCCGTCCCGTTTCTGAAGATATCGATCTCCAAAGGAGGAACGGGGAGGCCGCAATTTCTCCGGCTTGAGAGTGATAGCGTACATGGCGAGGAGGTGGTTTCATATTACTTGCAATTCTGTGTGAGAGAGAGACCTGGAACGGGATAATAGACGCGTGTTAGAAAGCACGACGGGTGAAAGATGGAGGGGTGTAGATGCGCCAATAGAGATGGCATATAGAAGAATTGAGGCTCATTGAGCATTTAAGCCATGTTGGACGCAATGTGCTTCACACCGGGCGGGAAAATGCGGCCATCCATAATCTGCCCGGGACGCGAGAGTTGATACAATATCTCAAAGAACTCTCGTGCTCGTGGGCTCGATGATGTTATTCACATGTGACACTCGAATGCATTGTGTTGATTCTCGACTTTAAAACCTGGAAACCGCTATCCCAATATAGGAAAAGGGCAGAAAGAGAAACGTTAGGAACGGGCATGCATTGGCCGGTGAGGACGTGAGGTATCATAGGTGCTAGATTGGTGCATCTCAGCATCACTGTGGGCAGCCTCCACCACACCTCGTCACTCCCGCCGTGACACTGCAGACGCACCGACTTGGCCCCCCTTTACCAGAGTCCCGCTCCTAGCTCCTCGTCGCGAACACACCGGCTTTATCTTCACCTCTTTGCCCAAGCGGATCAAAGGACACCGGCGGGGGTCACCACCTTCAAGATCACTGTTTCGCTGCTACCTCAGGCCACCGTCCACTTTGTTTGACATCCAAACGGATAGGACCGGTGCCGGTGTGTGGAAAATATATTGGACGCGGGGGCAACGGGGTGGTTGGGGGCGACCGCAGTCAGGTGACGAACGGTATTTCGGGGGAGATAACACGCTGACCGGACCGGCAAAACGACTGGCTGTTTATCTTTCGAGGAGGGGTACTTGTCCCATTTTAATGAATGCAGCGACCATTTGTTGAGCGTCTCCCACTCAGTGAATTCTCTATATTGAGCCCTCAACGGGGCTGAGTTTTTAATATGTTTGGTCTTAAAACCTCCTCTTCCTCCCCACCGGATTCTGGATACCACGGTTTTGATCAGCGATGAGTCGTGACAAGGAGCGGGAACAGAAGCAAGAGTAGGAGCATGGACAGACGGACGGACTTTCGATGGAGAATGGAAACAGAAGGCGGGTTCGCCGTGAGGTATTGCTACCTGTTGGTGAGGTTGGAGCGCATACCGTAACATCGAGATGCTGCCGAAGAAGAGGAACGGGTGAAGGGGCGTGAGCAAGATGTGGTCGACTTGAGTATTTGCGGTTGCGGGATAGAGAAAGGAAGGTGGCTTGAGGTTATCCGTCCACGGGATTGTCTCACTGGAGTCGAGGATGGCGATAGTAGACTGGGGACTGAGGGAATATGGCATCTCGGCTCCGGGGTTCGGGGGCCGGGGGTTGCAATCGGAGCCGGCCGCTGAGTGGGCTGGCCCAGTCGGCAAGAACTCCTTGATCGTAGACCCAGGCTGATAGAGCCCCTGACCTACAGAGTATTATATTTCGGTGAGGCCAAGGACCAGGCATGGATGGATACATGATGCTGGATGGGAACTGTTTTAGTTCTGCCTAATGAGGCGAACCTCGGCCCGGAAACCCCCCCTCTCTTCCCCGGCGAAGGCCGTTACATGGCACGGCTTTTTTGGTATCCGCTTTCACTGACGTTTACCGAGGTCCTAGTAGCTGCGAGTTTGCCTTACTCACTGCATAGCCTTGAACCTCCGGTCGTTTGCAGGATCTCAAGTATGCTTGTTTAGGGCGAGATACGTAGAGGAGGACTTCATAGAAAGATTACAAGATTCCTCCCGCTTCGCCTCATAGCATAGGCAGGCAGGCGTTTAACTGTTCTAAACTCTACCATTGACTTCTTATCTTCCTCCACCTTGAAGGGCGCTGGACTTATCATCAACAGAAAGGCCCGAAGCTCACTGACAAAGAAGCTGTGTCTCGAACAAGTCTGGATGAAGTTGATCCAGCCCTGCGGATCATCAAGTAATTAATTAAGTTCGTCCATGAGGTAGGATCGAGTTCGGGGTAAAGTAGATAAAACTTGCCAACGCAGATGGTTCGACTCGAGTAGATATCTATCAGGGGACGGAGGCGACCGCCGCCACCCCTCTAGTTTGCTGTATGAAAGCTTCTAGGCTGAGGTCCGGAGCAAGCTGGTAACTGAGTGACTTAGGATGGGGTATCGTGAAGGGTGTTAGAGAAAAACCTCTGGGAATGGGGTATTCGAAGGGGATCCGCGTTCGAAATGTATAGTCCAATTTTTTTTCTTCGTCTTGATGTGGATATATCATATTATTCCACTGTACCTAACTTACACTCTCGCACAAACCGAAATTTTATATACATCTAAGATACATTCAAGACCAGTCCAGGAACACAACAATGTCCTGATAGCTCAGAATTCGTTGGCCGTTCAACCCCAGTTGATCCCCAGGAATCTCGTTTTCCTGCCTGGTGCGCCGGAGGCCTTCTCCTCTTCAGTATTTATGACGTAGATCCTCTGGTGCCCCTTGACATCCACAAAGAGATATCTGTACTCGAAATCGCCATCGCCTTGCTTAGGATGCCGCGTCATATGAAGGTGCGCAACACCCTGGTTCAGCGGCCCTTCGAGCTACTCGTGGGTTAGCCTGGTCTCATCATTGTCATGTCATGGGGATGAGCAAGAATGTACTCACATAAAAGTGCATCTTTAGGTGCTCGACACCGTATCTGTCTTGTGTGATCGTTGAACTACGTAATCCCTCGTGTTAGCCATTGCCGCTCAAGTTCTGCCGGTATGTTAAGTGCCAGACATACGCAATGGGTCTGGATCGCTTCCATCGGTTATAGGTTTCTTCGCCATGAGCCAGGATCTTCTTCGGATCACCGAGGGCTGCCTGACAGGCTGGGTCCTTCTTGATCAAATCCACCGCACGGCTAAAGTTTGCAACCCTGCTATCTGGCGAGAACACCTCGGTGAACAAGAGATAGACGACAGCTCCCTATGAGGCCCACGTTAGCGAGGGGACCTAAGATTACAAACTGAGCAACCCTGTGGCCATCAAATAAGAACACCATACTGTTAGGCCAAGTCCGGCAAGAATAAACCCAAAATTAAACGTCTGTTGAGTGGCCCTCGCAGCCTTTTCACCCGCAGATAAATCGGCCCAATTCACACGTCCGTCGTCATTGAACGGCGTCACGGCCCGTCTCCTCGAGGTTGGTGGCGTTGACTTGGCTGAGTTCGTTTGAGTTACATAGTACCGAGGTAACAGGGCGCTGAGCGACGCTGGATTTGCGAGGACGGGCACGTGTCGAACCGCAACGGGGAGGGTTGCAAGCTTCATCTTTGAGGCCGTAGAAAGGGCAAGGCCATAATGTGGCTTCAGCGGTTATGAGTGGCGCATGAATGCTCCTATATCGTAGGAAATGAGTAGCCCCAAAATAAACCCTAGGATACCGACGAAGTGAGCAAGTCGTGAGGGTGATGATATTGATGAGACCAAGATGTGAGATGAGCTGAGGCTGCTCCTTCCCTGATCAAAAGTGAACCGTGACTGGTCGTTGGTCGTGGCGTGTTCACCGCCTTCGGCAGAATTCATGACAGGGTTTCCCGATTTGGCATACCACAGATCTTCGTGCCACTTCACCTTCTCCGTTGATCGTTTATACCCAGCATCGTTGCGTCTCCTGAATTTGGTCACCTTTTACGACAATCGCATTCCTCTCTGTCTCTCTCGCGGCCAACCTTCGGTCCTTACTTTTTTGTATTTACTTCTAATCGCCTGGCTATTGCCCGGGATTTTACTTCAGGGCCACTTCCGCCACTCCCTTTGCGCCTCGCGACTGTTTTCTCCGTTCGATTCAATTTCCCCTTTATCATTCGCCCCTCCCCGGTATCGCAACCATGGCTGCCCTGGCGTCAAAGCAAGAGTCGATCAAGATATTCGAAAAGTTGAAGTCGAAGCCCGCGAATAAGGTGCGTAGCGCTTTGTCCTTTGGTATCCACCCACCAGGCGTGCGTTCGTCGCTGACGGTTTTTGTCCCGTGCAGGTTTGCTTCGATTGTGGCCAGAACAACCCAACGTGGACCTCGGTCCCTCTTGGCATCTACCTTTGTCTAGACTGCTCAGCGAACCACCGAAACCTTGGTGTTCACATTTCCTTCGTTCGATCGACCAACCTCGACCGTATGCGCTTCCAGTTCCCCGCGATCCCATGATTCTCCTGGTAGAAAAGTATTCCGCACTAGAGCCAAAGCTAATTTGACTTCTTTCCCCTAGAATGGCAATGGGATCAGCTACGCCTCATGAAAGTTGGCGGTAATGAGTCGGCCACCAAATTCTTCCAGCAGAACGGAGGTACGGCGGCGCTCAAGAGCAAGGACCCTAAGACCAAGTACGGGTCCAACGTCGCTACCAAATACAAGGACGAGCTCAAGAGGCGGGCTGCCAGGGATGCAGCAGAGTATGTCGCTTTTCTGATTCTGAATCCTTTGCGTGATATGCTAACTAGTCTTTTCACTAAAAAGGTACCCCAACGAAGTTGTAATCACCGACGGCGACACTCAGGCCAGTTCCACTCCCGCCGGCGAACCTGAGGACGACTTTTTCTCCTCCTGGGACAAGCCCGCCATCAAGCGCCCAACGCCCCCGATCTCTCGAACCGCCACCCCTCCCGTAATCGGCCGTACCGCCTCTCCCCTTTCCGTCGGTTCCAATGGCAAGGACTCGTCGCGATCATCTTCTGGCCTCGCCAAGCCCTCCGAGACCAAGCCCGCTGCCAGCAGGATAACACACTCTACCGCTCTCCGCAAGACTACCAGTGCTGGCCCCAAGAAGGCCAACATCCTCGGCGCCAAGAAGGTTACGACCAAGCTCGGCGCGAAGAAGCTTACTGGCGACATCATTGATTTCGACGAGGCCGAGAAGCGGGCGAAGGAGGAGGCTGAGCGCATCGAGAAGCTGGGTTACGACCCTAATGCTGAGGCTGAGGTTGATACCACCAAGGCCGCCAAGACTGAGGCTTCGAATGTGTTGTCTCCCACGCCCGTGAGCCCCAACAGGGGTGGATTCGGAGCGACTGCCGCTCCTGCTAGGTCCAGCGCCGAGGTGGAGAGATTAGGCATGGGCGTTGCTAGGCTTGGTTTCGGACAGGTTGGTGGCGGCAAGGCTGCCTCCTCGGCGCAAAAGAAGCCCATGGGTGGCTTTGGCTCCGTGGGACCCATCAAGTCCGCAGCCACTGGTATGTGAAATTCATCACGAGACAAAAAACACGATTTTTTCAGGTTTTTTGCTAACCTTTTTTTTTCTTTTTTTCTTCTTCCATCAGACGACGAACCCGACTACGCCCGCAAGAAGTTTGGCAACCAGAAGGGCATCTCCTCCGACGAGTTCTTCGGCAAGGGAGCCTACGACCCCAGCATGCAGGCCGAAGCCAAGACTCGCCTCCAAGGCTTCGAGGGAGCCACCGCTATCTCATCCAACGCCTACTTTGGCCGCCCCGAGGCCGAACCCCAGGAAGACTATGGCGACCTCGAGTCCGCGGCCAAGGACTTTGTCCGCAAGTTTGGCATCACGGCGGCCGATGACATTGACAATCTTACGGCCGCGCTTGGAGAGGGTGCTACGCGGTTGCAGGGTGCTATTAGGGCTTATCTTGGGAACTGAGGAGGGGGTTGAAGCAGGAGATGGATTTTCTTTTTTTTTCCTTTTTTTTTTTTTTTTTTTTTTTTCTTTTTGAAATTTTTTTTTCTGGGGGCTTTAATGTCTTTATTTTTGTGTTTTTGTTTCTTTTGGTTTTCTTGTATTTGTTTTTTAGGGTAATTGGGCCGTGCTTGTTTTTCCCGCCCCCCTTCTCACATTGGATCCGCCGTCTTTCAAGCCAGCACGGATACCGTTT
>SJVG01000687.1:0-20849 GCA_034774675.1 Scedosporium minutisporum
GCATCCCCCGCCCCTGGACACCCCCGGCCACCCTCCAACCATCCCGCAGCTCAGGAACCCTGCACAATCAAAGCCTCTACTCGGGCCAAGACCTAGAGCTCCCCGATGCCGTCCTCATCGAAGCCGCATCGCAGCCCCGCTTCGAAACAACCTGCACCTCCACGGCAGCAGCCGCCGGACCCTCCCAAACCACCCTGGCGACCGGCGGCGAAAGGAAACGGCCCTCCGGCTTCGCCAAATTCCGCGCCAAGCTCAAGAACCTCGACCCTATCAAGCTAGCGTACCTGCGCACGAGTTTCGTCTTCGCCATTTCCATCCTCGTGACGTGGACGCCTAGTTCCGTTAATAGAATTCATAACCTCGTGCATCCATTTGCGCCGAATTACGGGTTGAACGTGGCTAGTGCCGTGGTGTTACCGTTGCAGGGGGTGTGGAATGCCGTTATCTTTTTCAGTACGAGTTGGGGGATGTTTAGGGAGGAGATGGAGAAGACGAAGGTGGTGCGGAGGATCTTTGGGGCGAGTCGGACGGAGTTGATGAGGATTGAGGGCGTGGTGGGAGATGGAGAGGGTGAAAGTGAGGGTCAGAGGTTGGCGGTGATGGCGGCGATGGAGATGGGGAGACTTGGGGTTCCTCCGTTGGGGACTGTGAGGGCTATTAGGGGGTCGTTTTGAGTGTGGGTAGAATCGTCTGGAGAATATGGGAAGGTGAGGCGTTTCCTGTCCTTTTCTTGTCCTTTCCTTTTTCACGCGGTATTTCTGGTCTGTTTTATTCTCTCTTTATTTTTATTTTTTTTAATGTAATTATTATGAGCGCAAGAGATATGAGATATCGGGAATGCCGTATATGGGAGCAGCGAGATGATGTTGGAGAGTCGATACTGAAAAGGACGCACCCGGAGTCAGTCCTCGATGAATAGAAGAAGAAAATGTAATTAGATATTGCATGATATTATTTTGGCCATGAAGATGAAGGACCTTCGTTCTAGATTCCCCGCTAAGGCCGCAGTCTGGAAAACAGAATTCTACGCCTCCAGCCCAGCTTGTTTGGAATACACGGCAATTGTGAGGCAGCAGGTCCTTCTCTCTCTATCTCTCGAAAAAGTCTTGATACCCCTAGCGAGCCGAAGAACCGCGAAGCCGGGAAGAGTCGTATTGGGTGCTCTTTCTTCAATCTTTGCTGTGAAGCATCACAGGCCCAAATTCAGATCCAAAATACGATGGTCGTAATGGTAAACCCATGACTCCGGCAGCCCGCCCTGAGAAAAAACCCATGCTGAGATGCTGGTCGAGTAGGTCCGCCCATTCAACATGGATCCCTGGGCATCCGATATCATAGAAACATCGCCGCAGACGCAGCCAAGACATCAAAGAGAGAGAAGGGGGCCAGAAAACCCAAAAATCCGAGGACCAAAAACCGAGAAGGAGAAGAAGAAAAGTATCACTTACGGGCAGGCTGCCATTGTGATGGTTGTGATGCCCGAGTTTGGGCATCCAGCTGAAATCGACACAACCCTGCTTCGTACTCCGAGCCCCATTTCCCGGTCCTCATTCTCTAACCCTCGATAATTACCGGTCGATCCCATGGATAGCCGTCCCCAACCAATATTCCGCGGCTCTAGGATCTACCTTATGTTCCCCATTTGGAAATTGTTTCCCTAAGCCTGGAAGGAATCAATGGGTCGGGCATCGACGATGCTCTTGACTTGGGCTTATACGGGTCCTCGATATCACGAGACCAAAGTTCGAAGTGGATAAACCCCGTCACGAATGCAGTCTCCCAAAATGTGATACAGCGGGGTCAAGATGAACGAACTCCTGGCTGGTCGTCAAGAGGAAGGGCTAGGATAGTCAGCACGGATTAACTCGAGACTCCCAGGTGGCGTGATGTTTTAGCATCTAGTCGATCTAAACTAGTTTACCGAGCGTATCGGGCAGCAACGCTTGAGTTGAGGAAGGGAAACATCGTCGCTGTGGGAAGCGTTTTCACGGCTATGGGCAGAGGCACTTGGCAATGGGAACAGACAAGGCACTGGGGAATATGAGACAATTGAAGGGACCTTCAAAGCAATTACACTGGTGCGCGAGCTAAACTCTATTGCTGGGACCTGGCCTTAACCCGGTTGCGTTAGTGTACACGAAGGCACGAATTGGCTTGCTCGCCTCGTCGTCTGGCTGGTTGCGAACGTTGCAAGCTCCAGACCCAATGCGACCTCATGGGCAACAGTCCACCCCACAATTCCACAACCACTGCCCTACGCCGGCCCGCCAAACATCGACGTCGTTTCTCTCCCGCCAGCCAATCCTGCCCCCTAAACGCTCCTCACGCTCCCCATCATTCGCTCTGGGTCGTGCTGCTCCCAACAGACTCCGCCGTCTTGATAACCTGCACCAGCTCGCCAACGTTCCTGCTTTGGTTCTGCAGGCGTACCGCCGTGTTGTTGAGTCCCGTGATGGCCTGGGCTGCGAGCCTCTCCGAGACGGGTGAACTGTCGGAGTTAACAAGGTATGTAGCCATAGAGTAGTCGCTGCCATCGCTGCCCTCGCTGCGTAATGTGGGGTGTTAGACCTTTTTTTTTTTTTTTTTTTTTTCCTTCGACTCGTGATGGCCTCCAGTCACTGCAGTTCATATGTGCTAGAATTGCTACTCACCTGCTCTGCCCAGCAGGGCCTGTATTCATCGTAGAAGCCGACATCTTCGTCGCGTAAGTATTCGTCTTTGAAGTAGGGGATAGTTGAAACCGTTCGAATTCGTGTCACGTAAAGTCTCTAGAGAGGCTTGAGGAAGAGAGTTTATCGTGAGAGTTGTCTGGCATCGACTCGAGCGATCTCATGGCCCTTGGTGAGCCTTCTTATAGTTTTAATTTTGCTATGACTTGTTTTCTCGCGCTGGGCGTTTTTAGCTATTTCTCTCATTGTTCGCTGCGTCGCATGCGCCCAATTCCACGATCTCGCTGTAGACGCATTTCCCGTGGTAGTGCGGGCACATTCTCAGCGAGCAACCCGACCAACGGTGTGGCACCTCAAATCCATTGCGCCTCGAGCAGAAAAAAAAAAAAGGCCGCCGGCTCTGCGCCGACTTGGCCTTGGCGTATCGGGAACCATTGCGCTGGAGCGAGAGTGTACCCAAAACCAGTCGCGCACCGCGGTGGGGATTTTCCAGATGGGGGCAATAGACCAAATATTACGTGCTCCTCATTTTGGTCCTGTTCAAGCACAGAGGCAGCCAGGATCGGGCGAATGAATGGACTGTTGCAATGCGGCGTGAAGTGATGGCGGTCGGATTGGCTTTGCGCTCTGGCGCACTCGCCGTTGAATGCATTGCGCTGAAAGGAGCTCCCATCAGATTGGCCAGGCCAGATCCCATTCGAATTATTACTTCTAGTTCTTCCTCTTTTGATTCTTCTTCTTCTTCTTCTTCTTCTTCTTCTTCTTCTTCTTCTTCTTCTTCTTCTTCTTCTTCTTCTTCTTCTTCTTCTTCTTCTTCCTTTCTTTTCTCTTTTCTTTTTCCGATCATGCCCTCGAGTCTGCATAAACCGATCTCTACCTTTCCAAGTTCTTCTTGCTATCTGCGGTCCGTAAACATGTGAGGATAGTCGTCTCTTGAGAGCCTTCCCAGAGCAGTGGAAGCCAGACCGCCGACTCGCTGTGTTGCACTTCCAGAGTGCATCGGAACATCCTCTTGATCATGGATATCCATATCACCCCGACAGCTTCCCTGCCCCATATTAACGGCCGAATCATCGACGCCTCCTCGGACAGTCGGACGATGCCATTACTACTCGAAGATATTGTTTTCAAATCCTCTGGCTGCTCACGACACACGATGGCGCCCTCCCATATATCCAAGCAACATTGCCCCCCCCTTAAGAAGACTGTTCAATCATCCGAGCGAAGCTCTTCCATGGAACAACCCATCCCTCGAAGCTTATTTCCGAGCAGTTACGAGTATAGGGCGACGCATAGCTCGCATCGTAGACGCCCGGGGGCGCCGTTTAATAATGTTGCTGATCCCAGTGTCTGGGGGGCGCTTGTGGTTAAACATGGGAGAGGAGTGAGCTCTCTGTCAAAAGAGGTATGTGGTCACCCTGTACCTGGCAATTAATGTGATCTGGCTGACCTGTCGAATTGGCACCCCTAACGCATCTACTTTGTAGGCTTTGCATCATTATGTCGATTACCGCATGTGCCTCGTCTTAGAAGACCCATGGGTATCTTCGGTACGTACCTACGCAGGACATATCGGGAAAGGAAATAGAAGAAAAGGGGAAGAAAAAAAAAGGCCGAGGAGTGTAAGGCTTTGCTGCTAACATCAAAGTCTAGGTCGAGTTGGCCAGGAGGCTGGGTGCTTCGGAAGAGCAAGTGATTTGGGTGGACCCAATCATACCGTCCCTGAGGCCGGAACGCCTCGTAGAAAAACTCGTCCGAATAGTCAGGAACGTCGACCCTGCTTTCGAAATTCGTGTTGAAGCGCCAAAGCTTCTCGCCTCTATTCACGCGAACGCGAACCACCTACTACCAGTATGCTTTATTTATGCCTTAGGGGTTGAAAGGAATATGAAGGGCCACCCAGGAAATAACATACCACTGACATTCCAACCTAGGCGCCCAACCCCGAAGAAGAGAAAGACCAAACGTGGTCACAATATAACCCAAGGAGGAAAGAAGCTCAAACACCAAGCCCTTGTCCAGAACACAATGATACTATTCGAGAGACCACAGAGCTGGTGGGCCCCGCACCGCCGACTCCAGTATCACCAGACACCGCTCTCGGGCTTCGAGGGCGAGAACAAGAGCCTGGGCAGGCTTGCGATGAGGAGGGTGGTGGATCGAATACGGCGAGTGGGTCCACTGGAGTTGACCCCGCTGGCTGCGGCTCTGGAAGAGACAAGAAGGCGACTTCGAGGAAACGGGCTAGGGGAGGTGGTGATGGTACCAACAGCACTACGCCATCGGGTGACGGAGGCAGCAATGGCGGCGGAGGTAGTGAAACAAGATCTCGCAAGCGGGAGAAGCAGTCGGAGGTTGGCAAACCCTTTGCTTGTCCTTTTTTCAAGCGGGCCCCAGAGCGGTGCAACCCCCGGAGCTGTCGGGGGCCAAAGCCGGGGTTCGCCGACTATCGCCGCGTCAAGTAAGTTAGCACTCGACCGTGTCCATGCAGCGGTGGGACAGACATTGACGTAAGCAGGGACCACGTCAAGAAATGTCATAAGCAAAAGCCCTCGTGTGCCCGTTGCCAGCGGGTTTTTAAAGACAACGCCAGTGTGTACAGTCACCAACGGGAACTGAATCCGTGCACATATTCCGAACCAATACCGAGAGACCCGATCGATGGATATGACGAGGACCAATACAAACAGTTCGAGCGGAAGATCTATGATATGCGGGAGGATGAGAAGTGGGAAAGGCTATTTCGCATTCTTTTCAAGCTCGATGATGACGCCCAAGTCCCACCACCTTGTAAGTACACTCCTGCAGCGGGACTGCTCTAAACATGTTTCATGAGGTCGGAGCAGCTGATGCTCGAGAATATCTAGATTATGATGAGATAGAAAGGGTTATGTCGCAGTCATCCACCAACTTCGAGGAAAACCTACACAAGCCCATGTTTAATGAGAGCATCGATAAGATGTCTCGATGTAGAGACGATCCAAAAGCCTATGCGGATGCCAAAGAGTGTCACCGGCGTACGATCCTCGACCTGTGGAAACTCGCGATGAGAAGTGCCTCGCATAACACCCCGGGGAGGCAGCAGGACCCAAGGGCCTCAGCACTACCCTTGGTAGCAATTTCGGCTTCGACCGCTGAAACTTTGAGCTTCGAATCACGATCAGAAGTGGGACAGACATCCGCCACGTCCCGTGAAACGGGTATTTCATCGTCGTCTGGTGCATTGAAGGACTCCATTCCTAGGGAGGTGATGGGAGATCTGGACGCGGCTGCACTAACGGCACTTGTGGGACCGCGATCTGTGATAGAGAAGGCCACGGATATTGCCCATCTCCAACCACATCTAGAGATGCTGCTAGGGGCTGACAATGCCTATGATGCCAGGAGCGGTCAGGAGAATGGGGGAAATACACAGCCGGATATGTGTTGCATTGATGACCTCAACGACATAGATTGGGGGCAGTACGAAGGAGTCGAAGGCGATGGGTTTCTTCATGGTGCAAACTAAAAGTTGGATGATTTTTCCGAGTATGGGGCTTCAGTCTTCTGTTTTCAATTGAGATTGATAAGGAGGAATTAAATATTATATATATTTATATATGTCGATAAGTATGTCTCAAGAGTGCCCTCGCGGCTCTTACAAGTAAAGATATCAGATTCGGACCTGTTTCGGAAAGGGTAATTCTTCATATAATTTCACTGACTAAGCCGTGGAATTCGTGACAATGGAATGACCTCGTCCTGCATAGCTGGTTTCAATGTTGTGAAGTGGTACAAATGGAGTTCGAGAAATTGACCCACCAATGCGGGAGGCAAAGGAGCATCCTTGCTTAATTAGGCTGTCTTGGGTCATTGGTAGATGGGCTAAATGCCAGGAACCGATTCTCGAACCACCATGAGTCCATCCAGACAACTTGCTCATCTTAATGCGCCATCAGCCTTGTAGCTGAGCGAGAGGCTTTTCTTCTACTCACTTTTCTTTCCCTAAAGGCGAGTTAATATTACCCAAGGAAGGACGTCAGACGCCGTTCTTGGTTATCTTATTTTTATTTCCATTTTTAATATTTTTAACCAATACTTCCTCGAACCGTCTCGCCCCCAGCCATTAACCTAAACGACGATCCCTAACTCGCCGACGAGTCACCTCTCCCTTCCTTCACGAATTCGAGAAAAGAAACGAAACCCACGCCATGGCGCGTCGCCAACATCTCTCCCTTATAGTGGTGCTGGGCTTCTTCGCCTGCTTCACCCTCTTCTACCTCTTCTCCGGGCCATCAGACAGCACCCTTTCGGTGCCCCGCGTACCCGGCGATGTATCACCCGCGACCCAACATAATGCACACGCCGGGCCAGGGAACCAGAAGGTGACCACGGAGGACGCGAGCAAGATAGATTTCGGAACTATTCCGGATAGTATTCTCAGCGGAGGCTCCATTGCGCCCAAGCTAGAGAACGCGACGATCAAGTACGGTTTCCCCTTTTCCCAAAACCGCCCCCCTCCCCTTTTTACTACTTGCCAGCTTTTTATGGCCAATATGATACTGACTCAAACCCGCCTTCAGAGCCGAACTCGGCCGCGCCTCCTGGAAGCTATTCCACACAATGATGGCCCGCTTCCCCGAAAAGCCTACTGAAGATGACAGCCTCGCCCTCAAGACCTACATCCAGCTCTTTGCGAGGTTATACCCCTGTGGAGACTGCGCCGTCCACTTCCGGGGGCTGCTGGCCAAGTACCCGCCTCAGACGGGCTCGAGGAACGCGGCCGCCGGATGGGCGTGTTTCATGCATAACCTGGTGAACGAGAGGTTGCACAAGCCCGAGTTCGATTGTACGAAGATTGGCGATTTCTACGATTGTGGATGTGGTGAGGAGGGACATAAGGAGGGGGAGGGAGAGGGGGAGAAGAAGAAGGAGGATGAGGAGGCGGATAGGGCTGAATTACAATAGGGGAGGAGCGTCAGTGATAGGGGAGTGAAGAGAGGGATCTAATGTATATACGGCGTCTTGGGTATGATTTCATATTTCGAGCTAAACTAGAAGGATGAAAGTGAAAGCTCGGGGCTGCACTCTTTGTACAGAATTTGCGGAATGGGGAGCAAGAGCGACCTCAGGAGTTTCAAATCAGACTCTGTACATAAAACGTTGAATGATCACGAGGAAGGCTGGATTGCAGACGTGGGCCACTGCATCGTCCACTTCACTTCATGGAAGCAGGCTTCTTCGGCATCTAAAGAGATCTAAATCATAGAGGACAATCCTTCGGATTTAAGTAAGGTTAATTCGCTGCGCTCCTCGAGTTCATTGGACTTCAAGTCATCGCTTCTCATCTTTGAATCTGGACCTTGATGGGCTTGCAACCATCACGTGATTTTATGTTCATTGCTTATTCAGCAAGGCGGTGATGCATTCGCAGCAACGCGTTGCCCAGAGCTGCCTGTAGCAAGAGCTCAGAGCTCACCTCCAGCCTTGACATCCTAGCATCCATCCCTTTCTAACCCGACTCCACGACTCGAAACAAACGAAATTGAAATCGACGACTTCCTGTAATTAATACGCCCGAAAATCATCCGACTACATCGATATCTACCGGGAGACCGACAGTTGACATCATGGAATTCACCAACACTGGCATGATGAATGAAGGTACGAGCAAGGTCCGATGCTCATCTGCGACGGGCTGCGACGCTAACTCAAGCTTCAGATGGCATCCATCTTGATATGGACAGGTTAAAGAAGGGCGAGGTGAAGTAAGTTGCAACTCAGGATCCACGCTGCGTCTGATAATTGGACCATTTAAGCTAACGATTCGCAGCCTGGGAACTTCGATGTCAGTAGTCTGCCCCAATTGCGGCGACCGCATCAAGCGCTGACCTCAAATATAGTATGGCTGTCACATTCAAGGATGGAGTTATCCTAGGTACGCCCCAACTAGCCACCCCTCGATCTATACTCGTCGTAAGGTAGATCTCGAGACACTGACAGCCCTGTAGGAGCTGACTCGCGAACGACGACCGGCGCCTACATTGCGAATCGAGTAACCGACAAGCTCACACGAGTCCACGACACCATCTGGTGTTGCCGATCCGGCTCCGCCGCCGATACCCAGGCCGTCGCCGACATTGTCCAATACTATCTTGGTCTCTACGCCGCTGTCAACCGCCAGCCCCCGACGACGCAGACTGCCGCTTCTCTTTTCCAGGAGATTTGCTACTCCAACAAGGATAACCTCTCGTACGTATAATCTCGGCATATGGGCTTAGACATGGGCTTAGATTAGGGCTTTTTGTGAGGCGGAGAGAGAGAGAGCGACAAGTGACAGAGAAGACTGACAAAGGTGATGCTGCATAGTGCTGGACTCATCATCGCCGGTTGGGACGAGCGACACGGCGGTCAAGTATACTCGATTCCTCTGGGAGGATCCCTACACAAGCAGGCCTACGCTATTGGCGGGTCCGGCTCTACGTACATCTACGGTTACTGCGACGCGAACTGGAAGGAGGGCATGGAGGAGAAGGAGGCTGTCGAATTCGTCAAGGGAGCGCTTGCGGAGGCCATCAAGTGGGATGGAAGCTCTGGTGGTGTTATCCGCATGGTGGTGTTGACGGCCAAGGGTGCGGACAGGCATTTGTACCTCCCGGATACGGGGTACAAGGTGAGGCAGGAGTAAGGGAAGGCCTTTGAGATGGGGAGGAGGTTGTAGGAGGGGAGGTGTCTCGTTCAGTCCTGGCTGGTGAGGCTGGAATATGACCTCGATATACAGTCGACCACGAGGCTGGAGGTTGTAAATGTTGCGAGTAGGGCGATACTCGTGTGTACCCATTATTCAGTTCCCATTATTCTGATCCGGATAACCGCCTCGTTTTGTTTCTTCCGTCTGAAGGTGAAATGGTGGCGGACTTTGCGCGTTATGATTGGTTGGGCTGAGGCGAGCTGTTGTGTTTGTGTTTGTGTTACTGATAACATTCGCGACCCTGGCTGGAGAAGCACTCAAGGCGGAATACAGGGCAGATACGAAGTACAGCGCAGTGGGCGCCAGACTCTACCCGCGACACGTGGCCCGGCCATTGGGGAAGCGGGAAGAGTGGTGACCTAAGAATGACAAGAGCGCACGCCTCCTGTTTCCTCAAATGGCAAAGACGAGAAGACGATGAGCTGTGAGGAAGCAAGGGGGGATGCAGATTCTGTGCGGTGTTTACGCACCGCCTACACTAAGGCAAGAGTGATAGGCGCAGAGAAATCCAGGGTGGCCCTACAAGTATGGGATGCTTATTGTGGTGAGGGCGAGGGTGGAGGTTGAGGGTGTGTACTTCGTAAGGCCAGCCAAGGGGGTAGGATCTCCACGTCACACAGGTTCTACAAGTATGAAGTACGAAGTAGATGAGGAATGGTCGTGAACACGTGGGACGTACTTCGTAAAGACCAGTTTTCAATGCGAGATGGTGTGTCTAAGAGGCTTGAAGTGGAAGCTAGAGAAGTTACGTTCAACACCCGAGATGATGTCAAATTCGTGAGAACCGCCAGGCTAGAGTGAAGCCCCAAGACTTATTTCTTCCTAGATGATAGCAATCGCTCCGAAGATATCTAAAAACACCTCGCAGACGAGAACCAGTACATGCTCAGATCCCAATTCCTTGATCCCGCGGGAAGGGTCCGTCACGAGAAAAAGAAGATTTGGCACACCGGTTCTCCCCGGACCATCTGCCTCGTGGGCTGTTTACACGATCAGATTGGCTGGGATCACAATTCGTTCCAATCGCTTTCTGCATCCTGTTTGTCGATGACCAGGGTTTGTGTTCCCCGTGGGGGGTGTGGACGCTTTTAGCCAGGATCGGAGGACCAGGGTTACTTCACAGACGGAGACTTGGAGTCAATCGGCATTTTAAGGTATTGGACCCGGCTCATTGAATTGCTTGCATTGAATTTCTCGTGATATCCATGGGATGGGTCGGACAAGGTCGCAGCCTGCTTTGCGAACTTTTTTCTTCTCTTTACCCTCCTCCCATCTGATCATCTCTCCCGCTTTCAACATTTTCGACTCTACTTTACAATCTCGCGACCCAGTACAAGATCATAGGTCGGTGCCGTTCCCGTCCACGAGCCGAGCCGTCCCTCATCCTTCTTCCTGTCGGCGTAAGAGATGCTCTCCTTCTCAATCTTGTCCCAGTCCCTGACGGAGCTGTCTGTGGAATCGGTGGAGGTTGTCAGCGCCACCCTGAAGAAGGATGAAGAGGTGAACAAGCTCTCGCCGCGTAGCTGAGTGCAGCGAGAGAAGAGTATGATGGAGGATAACGAACCTATGACGCCGTCTTTTTGGAGCTGTGCTAGGGCATCTTTGACCCAGTTCCGACATGTCCACTCAGGGTTCTACCAAGAGGGCGTCCTGATTAGCTTCCATTTCCTTCTCTCGAGGCTCGAAAGTTGGTGTTGAGAATTTTTGGTTCCCTGGCGTTCCACCTACATCCTGCACAATCTGCACCTTCTCAACCGACGCCTCAAACTGAGGCTTGGATCCGCGGAGCTTGCCAATAAGTACCCTAACAAACGGCTTCGCATCCTCGGAGCCGGCAGGCGCACCCTCGACGACGTTCTTCTCGTATTCCCAGGTGGATCTGAGACCTCCGCCTCGGAGGAGGAGCTTGCTGGCGGTGTGATATTGGGTCGTGCCTTTGGTCGAGGAGGATTCAGTTTTTGGCGATACTAAAAGTGCCCAGTGGTATCTGGAGGACAGCAAAGTGGATGTTGTTAGTTTTCTCTTTTTCAACCCCGCCGTGGTTATTGAGCGTCGAATATATTCAATAGGTGAGTTGGGGAAGCTTTTACCCCTCCATGGGCCTGATTCTCGACAACTTTCCGGATTACGTCTCGGATCTCGAGGAAATGCAAGGAGGATGGAACTTACGCATTTTCACCCTTGTTGAAGTAGAGCGCAACGTATATCCGGTCCTTGTTAAATGACAAGAGTCGCATGGCCATCTCGTAAGCGTTACGCGCCTACCTGGGTATCACGTAGGGAAAGAGAGTTCAAAGCTGGAGAGGAAACCCGGTATTTTAGAAGACGGAAGAAATGAAAAGGAGAGTTAAAAGATCTAGTATTCTCTTCTTCAATAAAAGCCCGGGGCCCAAGGCAAGATAGAGTCATCCATGACCGAGAGAGGGGAGGACCTCGAAAAACCAGAACCGGAAACTACCATTGTGGCAGGGAATTTACGATAGTTCGGGTCAAGTACAGCATTCGTGATCCAGTTCATGTTGCCTTATTGTCTTGGCGATTTGGAGATGTTTCGCTAGTGCACCACAGCAGCTGCAAGGGACTGTACCATACACTTACAGACGTGGAAATGTATCACAAGTTGGAAGGTGACCTTGGGGGGATCCTGCAACGGAAGCCATGGAACCAGGGGTTATTGCTTCCGGGGAGCCGCCACTAGGAACATTAAGAACATTTTTAGTTGGCAAGGTGAGAGATCTCGAAAATTCTGAAGCATCTCGCGGCTCATCCGCCATTTGATGCTGAGCAAGGAATAAAACGATGGGGAGAAAAGGAGGGGAGGGTCAAAGCTCCAGCGACCCTTTGCACCTTTGTTTTCACACAGCACGCATCCATCAATCAAATGGATCTCGGGAGTATTCTAAACCGCCTGACGGGCGAGGCCGGCTGTCATCCCTGGACGTCCGTGTGCCCTGAGGTTTGCGGGTGAGATCAAATGTTGGTTTGCATTTGATATCAAGCATTGAGCTTTGTCAGCTCCGCTTGAACCACGGCAGTGCAAGGTATCAATGGAAGGAACAATATTTTGCCGTTTCGAGACGATAATATTTGCGGCGTCTGCTGAAAGATTTGAGACTAGTGCGACGAAGGGTGATTCCATCTTTCGGCCGGGGTCACTTGGTGGTGTCGGGGTAGTGGAAGGTGCCCTTGTCGGAGGTCCTGTTCCGGCATGCTGGGTCCCTGCCGGCGCCAGCCATTGGATCGAGAAATGTTTCCCGATGAGATGGACCGGCCGAAACGGGTCCGGAAGCACGAGGAGGGAGGGATTGTTCGCCAGGCTATGAAAGTGGATAAAAGGGATGGGGCCGCCACTGTCAAGCCTGGCTGTCAAGTCTTTAAATGTTGTATTACAGTCTCATTATGCTCTAGGTCTCATTATGCTCTAGTCAGGGGAGGAGGGGCATTAGAAACGAGACATGTGGACGGAATTTACAATATCCTTTTTCTTCGAAGATTTGAGATCCTGCAAAAGGTCACCCTTAGATACAGGTCTCGTCTTCTATCAATAGTTGCCGATGGAGATGCCTGATCTTTCTGTCATCGATCGAAATCGATTGTCAATCGATGAGGGTTTGGAGCGAGAGAGAGTTTTGTCAATTCGTCTCCAAGACTCCAACCCAACCTAGACCATGTCGGCTGTTGGCGGTAGGAGTTGGGGTAGTATCGCGGAACTAACACTATTGATCCAGGCATGACAAACCTGTTCGTTCTTTTATGCCCTTCGTAATGAGGAATAATGGCCTCGCTAGACATTTCCTCATGCGTTCCTAGTCTTACTCCTCCACAGCAGGGGAAGATGTGGGCTAAAGCTCAGCTCCAGATTTGGTATCCATAGTGCCTGTGAGGATCGAATGGGAATGTCAAGAAAGTCGTCAAAATAGAGGTGCGAACAGACTAGTAGGACTCGCATCCGGTCTGGGGCTAGCTCGACTGTCAAGTCATTGATTTCCTGCAGGGTCGAAGAGGAATTGATTCCTGCCTGTTCACTGATCTCCAAATATATGTCCGCTCTCTGGACCTCGACGAAGTAAGACATAGTGGGGGCAGAATACCTGGAATACTTAGAGTTATAGCTATTATATCCGGGACGACCAAAACCAAGCCTACATTTCCAAGGGATAGGTCGGAGGTTAGGATGTTAAGGATGTTGCAGCACTTTTCGCAAAGAATGTTCGAACCCTGCGTCAGCGCACATCGTGATTTGCTTAGAAATTCCGGGTGTCGTTGGAAACGGCCTATTGTAGTGCACGATACGAGCGTCCTTTTCCTCTTCTTCCCCTTCTTGTTGTTAGGATAGATAGCGCCAGGTCAGGTCCGCGACGACGGTTCAGTCTCACGGCTCAATGGAGGAATGTTTAATGGAAGCTCGGCTTCGGGCCGTGGATTCGTCGTCATCGGCTACATTGACAATGAGCATGATAGGAACAGGGTGCCAAGTCTCCGACAGAAGAGCTTTGTGCCTGAATCACAGAATAGGCGGTCAGATAATGTTAGAATGAGCAATTAAATTTCTGCCAGTCACGGATAGCTTCTGTCCTTCGGCTCATTCTTCTTCGTTTGGGCGATGCCGGCGACGGAGGACAGATTATTTCTAGAATATTGCTGCAGGGCTCCAAACCCACGTGGACTCGGAGAAGAAAAAAGGAAGAAAAAAAAAAAAGAGGAAGAAAAAAACCACTGATGAAAGAGAAAGAAAACAAGAAACAAGAAACAGCGAGAAAAGAAGCTTTAACAATAAAGAAGGCTCGTCAAGGATACCTTCGCGATATTACTGCCCAGGGACTCGGTCGGTCTCAAAAAGAGCACTCAAAAAAGGCACCAGAGCCAAATCGTGATCTCAGCCATCAATCACGTCCTGGTAGTCTATCAGTTATCAACTGCCTGCACTGCCTCCTCCTCCTTATCTGAAATGAATCCTTACGAAGTAGAGATTGCACGTACATCTACACCCTACACCCGATGTCTGGAAGCACATGCATACAAAGTACACTTGGTGCATGCAAACACGCACACACACATATTAATTTCCACCTCGCTCTCTGGCTTACACCGGATGGTCACTTTCTACTGCCTCTGATGTGCAAGCGTGCGGCAATATGGAAATAGATATCGCTAGCCTTCCCCGTGGCTGGCCGAAAGCCCGGGTAGAGATGTTGTCGCGCACTCATTCATCGCATCAAGTCGGTATGAAACTTCTCTTCTTAGGCTCAGGCGGATAAACTCTAATCCTGCCTCGACCTGGGGTTGGGGCCTAGGCCGAGCTTCGTTGACATCCAGAGATACGATAACGTGCCTTGTCGCTCAAGTTCATCATCATCCACTGTTTTTGACTCGTGCATCCGTAAACCTTGTCGTGGAAGCGGCGTGTTTTGGTTTTTCTGGCAGGCTCCGAGTGAATAGCAAGTTAAATGCAAAATGTGTGTCTATCTCTTGGTCGAGAAATAAGCTCATGCGCTCACGAAGCTTTCCGAGCTTTGAACCCTCGTGCACCTTGGCCCTCGGCGGTGGAGTTGAGTGGAAAAAGAGTACCGAGCTACTTCGTACTTAATTGCTCCTCAGGCAATGCCTGCGCTCTTCCTCTTCCTATTCGTCAGGCCACGGAGTTGGCTCAGTTGGGGAAATCGAGGCAGAGACACTTGTTCGTCATCCACTTTTCAAGGTCCCCTGGGCGTTGGTCCAACACGTGCTCGGGACACTGGCACTCAGCGATCGGGATCGAGACCAGGGCGCCACTAAAAGGCACTGGAATGAGGTCGTGGATCATTTCTGACTTTTGCGATGGGCCACGCCAGACAGAGACAGGTCACCACGAAACGAAACGAATTGCAACTCGAGTTGATGATCTGGAATTTTCAGGAACCCCGTTATTAATAATGGATTTATGAGGGTGCAATCAATTGAAACGGAAATCGGACTATTCAGTTTCGAATGGAGTGCTCTCCTTTTGTATGTTCTGATCAGTCGAGGAACATTAACATTGCCTTCGTATAAGACAGCCTGGCGTGCTCGGTGGAAGAATCCGGATTAGCAGCAACGTCACCGACTGTCCTCCGCCCTATCCCCTATCGCCTCGATCGCGCCCTGCAGTGCAAATTGTATGAAGTACGAAGTACTCACTCCACCGGTCCAATCCGCAAATCAGTACATCCGACATTGAAATCTACATTCTGTTGGGAAAGACAGCATTGAAAGTCGATACGCGATACGGGCCAAGTGTTACCACCTACGATACCACGAGGTATTTGCGGCGTAGTTCGTACAACATCAAGCCCACATCCACGCTCCGTCAGTTGTTTACACTACGCCTCCCCCTTTCCCTATTTCCCGTTCCCGTCGCAAGCATCAATCATCCATTGTCGAGCCTCGCCCTGCATTTGCTCCTTTTTGCAGCCGCAAATTGCACGGACAAAGCAGCCTGAAATACAAGTAAGTAGTGTACAACCGCAGTACTACTCGGATGTACTTCGTCTGTCGTCTTCTCCTTCCTCGTAGCTTCCGGTTGTTCCCACCTTTGCCAACGCTTGCACCTTCCACCCCTCCCGCCTCCCACTCTCCCACGCAAAGCTGCCCACGCCAGCCCACGCAGCCGCCCCTTGTGTCCTTGTGTGGTCCTTGTGTGGTTCCTTCCCTCTTCTCCGACTTCCCTGACCCCTACTTCGTACTCCACACAGACAGGGAAGTTGTTAACTTGTCCCCCTCCTTCGCTCCGTCCTCCCGCATTTTCCGCTTCTCGAGTTTCCCCATCCCAAGCCCATGATCCTCCAAAATACAACTCTGATGTCCTTCTGTTCTTGCCTTGAATTGAATCCCTTTTTTGGTTCCTTGTTTATTATGTCATCTCCTCTCAGATTAGTCTCGCTCTCTTAGATTCTGATCACTCTCCTACATTCGCCAACCAGATTGATGTCTCCCACTTCCACTAAACTTTTTTCCTTCCATCCCCTCAACTAACCATCGCCACCTACTCGCCTAAGGACAATCGAAGGGGGGCTTTGTGTTTTCCTAGCGATTCCTATAAACCCCGATCGAACAACACATTACACTCTGCCGCCCGTTTCGTCATTCTCTCCTTTTCCTCCTTTAGACGATTCCTACGAGGCGCCCCCCTTCGCACTTCTTCCGCCCGACGCGACGACTCGACCCGAACCTGTGTCTGCGACGCCGAGCTGTTTTTTTCCTGACCTCACCCCTCTATTTTCCACGGAATCTAACGTCCCCGTCGTTCACGGTGCCCCTCCATAACGCCCTCCCAATTTTTGACACCATCACCTTCGACCCCTCGTCGCACCACATTCCGATATCCTACAGGCAATCACGATCAACCTTGCTTGCAGCCCTTTTTTTTTTCTCCGTCCATGACATTGATGACTCCGTAACCTAAACAACACGCATTACGATATTCGTCCCTAACTACCCTCGACCTCTTCCTGCATCGCTGCCCATTCCGACCGTGTTTCGTTCGGTTGTTGGCTCCTCTTTTTCAGTTGCGGCCTGGTATTTTCCCTAAGTATGACATAGAGTGAGGCCCTCCTTGTTTCTTTTGTTGTTTTGCCTACCGTTTTACCTTCTTCTTTTTTTTCTTTTTTTTTTTTTTCCTCCTTTCCCCTCTCGCTACCCGATCCACTCCCTCCTAGCCTTACCTTCTACGCGATGCTCCAGTCCTGCCATCACTAGATGTGTTTCCCGTCCGATGATCGTTGGGCTCCGATCGCACACGGGTTCTACTCGCCTTCCCTCATCGCCTGGTTCACGCTATTGTGGTAGTGCTTGTGATTGTTTTATTTGCTCTTACCTGCTTCAATCGCTATTCTGTAACGCAGTGATTTCGGATTCCCCATGCGCTCCTTCCTCCTCCCTCCTTCCCCGGTCCGCCACATTCCACCGACTGCAAGGCAACCGCCGGACTTTTCCCCCTCCAGCTTAAGCTTTAAACAATTTCGAGCTCAACCTATGTTTATGACGTCGCTTTGATCCGGGAGCTAATATCGTTCGCAACGCCGCAGACTTTTCCCCCATCTTACACCTCTGATAATCCTTAATAATTTGAGGCACAATACCATGCTATGGTCTCTGTGGTCGGCGACTCTCCTGGATCTTCACATTTACCTACGATGATCGCCACCACAACAGTCCAGCACCAACATTCTCGGGACTCTTCACACTACCTCTCCAGTCGCTCCAGAGAATCGAGTGAGTGCCGACCCTCGTCGAGTCCGCGATATCCACCCGCGCAAGCCCAAATCCAAACACGCTCCGCCACCCACTCACAGACCTCATATCGCGCAGACCAATCCAGGTTACCAATCGATCCCCAACGGTCCACCCCCGGCGGGGCGTCTCGCTTCCCCTCGCCGCCGGACTCGTCCTCGCCGAGCACCGACTACATCCCGAGCCAATCGTCATCGCAGAATGTGCGTCCCGATCCAAACATGGCGTCCTTAGTTCGTGAGGCCGCCCCTGTAGTTGGCCCCGCCACGGCGGTGATACCTCCCGCCAGCCACCACTCTTCTTCCGCTTCCCACCGTCAACAGCCGTCGCCGTCTTCAGACAGCGGATTTGCCGTCAACGCGGCGTACAAGGATGTTGGCATGGAGGACTATATCCACCACGGCCCTGACTCGTTCAAGGAGTCCCCGCCAACCCAGACTGTACACGTCCGAGATCTTAGCCACGTGCAGAGTCTCGCACGTGCAGAGCTGTTACCCGGAGCTACTTCGCCCAGTCTGGAGGAACCCGCGGCACAGCATGTGAAATATGACATTAGTGGCATGCCCATCAGCGACATTATCGAGATGGTGGCGGCCCTATTAACGAAGATTACGTCTACAAACGACCTACAGCACGACGCCATTCAGAGGAACATGGCTCACCAACAGCAGGCGAGCCAGAATAACGAATCGGGAAGCGGCTCTCAGATGAGCCCGTTAAGCACGTCAGTGCTGGCATTCCACGGGAAAAATGTCCCAGCCATTACCATTTTAAGCTATCTCTCTAGGATACATCGCTACTGTCCAACGACCTACGATGTGTTTTTAAGTTTACTCGTTTACTTTGACCGGATGACGGAACGCGTAAACGAGATGGTGATGAAGAACGAGCAGGCTAAGAGACGCGCGGCTCTCCGCACAGCAAGCCTCTCGGGATCTCGGAGCCACTCAGAAAGCCATCACAGCGACACGGCGATGAGAGACGACAGCAGTGATAGCGCCGAATCGGACTCTGACCTGGCGGACGACGATGACGACGACGATGACGATGACGAGATGGAAGATCGAGGCCACCACGGTTCTGCACCCAAGATTATTTCTAACCCCTCCACTACCGAGCTCACGTCTGGACCAGCTACGTATTTTGTAGTCGACAGCTTCAATATTCACCGACTAATCATCGCCGGTGTAACATGCGCGAGCAAATTTTTCTCGGACGTATTTTATACAAACTCGAGATACGCCAAGGTATGTGCGCCCTGCACAGGCAGGTTCAGCGGAAACTGTGATCTAACTTTTTTGTTTCTTTCGATATAGGTCGGTGGACTCCCTCTAGCTGAGCTAAACCATCTCGAACTACAATTCCTTCTCCTCAACGACTTTCGACTCTTTGTTCCTGTAGAAGATCTAGAAGCCTATGCCACGATGCTTGTCGAATTTTACGCCCGAGAAATAGTTGCCCAGAGGCAGTCTGCGGACAAAGCAGAGTAGGAGGGCAGGTCTTCTCACAGCGCAATCCTTATAACACGCATACACACCCGCATATAATGCCAATCAACACCGGCAGGCATATCTCTTAGTTTATGCAGGTCGAGTAGGGAAGTTCTGGAATATGAATATCCTTTTGTCAAAAAATGGCATTTAAGGCGGTAGAGCTAGTGCGTCCCCTGTGCTGCAGCCGTCCAGGTCCGGATGATTTTTTTGGGTTGGAGGTGCCAGGTGCTTGGACTATGCTCCCATTGCATCGGCACCGTAGATTCCGGCAGCTCACTGCGCATCCCTATCTAGCGGTTTCCTTAGACTGGTGGAGGCGTTGCGGCGTGGCATGACAATTTTTCCAGGTTCCTCGTATTTCCTAAGCGCGAGCGGATCTCGAGGCAGCTCCGCTTCGATGCTTCGATGGGCGCGGCGCCGCTCTAGTACGTTGGATCTCAAATTAGACTATGTGGGAATGGGTGGGGCCAAACGGCTGATTACTGATTATGCCGCGGGATAATCGACTGGCGATCATTCGTCCACTAGAGAGGAGCCAAGATCTAGGTAAGATCTGTGGTAGGAGGTATCCCGGGCCCCCGGACACATTGTGGCGAGCCCTTGTTTTCGTTTTTCGACATTGATACCCCGGATACATGTGGTGTGAGGGACGGTGCACAATGGCGGGTCGGGTCGTGTGTGAGGAGGGAAGGAAAGGGAAGGGAAAAGGATGGAAATTGGAATGGGGGGAGGGATATCATCATACAATTCATACAAGGGGCTAGGGTGTTCTTCTCTTTCCTCTTTTCGGGTCATTTTTATAATTTTTTTTCCTTTCGAAGTTTCCTGGGTTAACGGACTGGTTTACATGGGACATATTTTCGGGATGGCAGGAGAGAGGGAGGGCGTCACTTTAGATAAAATGACACATTCTATTTTGGAGTCTTCGGACTGTGGCAGAAGGTTATGGATGACCCTGGTTTGGCTTTGCTTTGCTTTGCGATGCTCGTAGCTTTGCGACCTAGACTAGTATGAAGCGAGTGTCAGCGACTAATGACTTGTTAGGTTCATCTCAAGTCGTGTATGTTGTGCTTGTATGTGTATGTAGCTGTATTTGCCAAGTATATGTCGAGGATGCACTCATCCAGCCAACGCCATGGTGATGATTATAATCGCAAATGCCAATATACCATCACTTAAGACCACCCCCCAGAACATGACCTCTTTCCAACGCCCCCAAGACCCCACGCCGGCGCCTTAATCTCCGTCAACGACCCAACAATAGCCCTCCTCTCCTCCTCAGAAAGCCGAATACCAAACCACTTCCTCAAAGCCTCGACGCGGGCATCCTCCGACTCGAATTTCTCAATGACCACGTACTCGCCGTACTCGTCCTCGAACCCGGGCTTCAAGCGCCGGAGTTTAACCTCGTCGTTGAAGAGAACGATCTGGCCTGCTCGCCTCGGCTCTTCCTCTCCCTCGACAGACGGCTTCGCTTCTTCCCCGCCTATAGTTTTAGGAAGAGCTTCGTTGGAGAGGAACGTCCGCACGCATATGACGGACTGGACGAAGAAGGACGCCGGGGAAGTCATGGTCATAAGATTCATAACCCTATAATCCTCCTCATGGAACTCGATAGCCGAAAACGTATACCCCGGGATCCAAGGATCTGACTCGCACGCACGATGGTGGTAGATCCATACGGGAGGGGATAAGGGGTGGGAGGTGGAG
>SJVG01000688.1:0-20832 GCA_034774675.1 Scedosporium minutisporum
CACCTCCCCCACCAACACCGTCATCAACGTCCAGGCCGGCAGCAACGTCACCGCTGTCTGGCGCTACATGCTCAGCTCCACCGGCTCTGCGCCCAACGACATCATGGACAGCTCTCACAAGGGCCCCATCATGGCCTACCTCAAGAAGGTCGGTGATGCCAAGACTGACTCCGGCGTCGGTAACGGCTGGTTCAAGATCCAGGAGTACGGCCTTGATAGCTCCGGCATTTGGGGTACCGAGAAGATCATCAACGGTCAGGGCCGCCACAGCATCCGCATTCCTGAGTGTATCGAGTCGGGCCAGTACCTCCTCCGTGCTGAGATGCTCGCTCTTCATGGTGCTGGCAACTACCCCGGTGCTCAGTTCTACATGGAATGCGCCCAGATCAACGTTGTTGGTGGCTCTGGTTCCAAGAAGCCCGGCACCGTCAGCCTGCCCGGCGCTTACTCTGTAAGTATATCATTCTTCTCCAAACTTATGTTGCTCGCCGTTCAGTTACTGATAAGCGTTGCAGGGAAATGACCCCGGTGTCAAGATCAACATCTGGTACCCTCCCGTCACCAACTACAAGGTCCCCGGACCCAGCGTCTTCACCTGCTAAACGAGATAACCCCCCCTTCATGACCCGGTTTCTAGGGATATTAACGGACAAGAGCCAAGATCCTCTGCGTTGCAAATTAAAACATTCTTCATGTATATATAGGGAAATCGTTCAATACAACTGAACGGCGGGAATCGTGCCCAGTTCTTAGGAGGGTGCCGTTTACCAACATGAATTCTGTAAATCTCCAATTGATAACTGCCACTATATCGAGTAATATCGTCAATATAATTGGATATTGGATGCTGACAAGACTGTGATACCTTCTCATCCGCTTTCTGAGTGCTAGCCCGTAAAATTATAAGACTGGGTATGGTGGGCCCTTTTTTGAGTCCAGAGGGTTAGCCCAAGCCCGGAGGCAGTTCGATGTCCAGTCAGCGTCACTGAGGAAGCTACTACTGGCCCGACAAGAATTGAACGGAACTTTATAATCCTCATCACTCTTCTTATCTATATATATATAAATTAAGAAAGGAAAAAAGGAAGGAAGGACGGAAAAAAGATTAAGCATTAGAAATATTGAGAATGGTTAAGGGGGGGATTTAAAAAAATATTTCGCCCCCGGAGATATGCTTTCTCGCTCAGGGAAGTCTCGATGAACTCCCTTTAGTCCTAAGTGATAAGGGACTCCAGTCCAGATGAGGTGACTCGTACTGAAGGGTCGGCGTGCCCAAGACATCCTCCACCTCACCAATTCTCTCTACTCTCCCCTTCGAAAACAGCGCAACAATATCCTGGCCCGGGCGCATACCTTCAGTGATGCCGGTCAACCTGTGTGTGATAGTAATAACTGTATGTCCCTTCTCCGTAAACTCTTCTCGTATAATGTTGCGTATGAATGATTCGGTCTCCGGGTCAAGCGACGACGTGGCCTCGTCTAGCAGCAGAATCGGCATGATATGTCCGCTGTGAGGTTGGGATCCCGATGAACTAGGTGTGTGGTTGAGGGATTGAAGTTGAAGAATCGCTCGGGCTGCTGCGAATAGTTGCGACTGACCGGTCGGCATTTGCGGCAAGGACGCGATGGAACTGTTCAAGACGTCGTGGGCTTCTCTCGGTGCCGAGTTTCCCGCGTTGAAATGTGACCATAAAAACGTCTTTTGAAGAGCTGCAACGATAGTTTCATCCGGAAGCGAAGCAGAAGGCTAAAATGAATGCGTTGGTCAATAATCCTCTTCCGTGACTAAGTTATAAAACTAGACAAGAACTCCCTTACATCTAGATTGAAGCGTAGACTGGCCTGAGCAAGGACGAAAAGATCTTGAGCAACTGTGATGAAGCATCTCTGTCGAATCAAAGAACGGGGGACCAGACTTAGATCGATCCCATCGACCTTGATAGTTCCAGACTTTATATCTAAGACACGCAGGAGGGTGAGTAGCAGGGTGCTCTTTCCGCTGTGAATCCGCCAGAAGAGTGTCAGCGGGAGGCTAGGAGAAGGTCTGAAAATGGTGTAAGACCACGTACCTGCCTGTTCGACCACAAATGACTAGTTGTTGACCTGCGGAAATCTTCAAGGTGATATCCTGCAAAGCTAATGCTTCATTGCTAAAACTGGGTTAGTTTCGGAATACCTTCGCCATAGATCAATATTTGTCTTACTTGTATGCCACCGCGACATCATCGAACTCGACAACTCCAGATAATGGCCAAGTCTCCGCAGGTATATAATCTTCGTACGGCTTGTCCTCCCTCGGCGTCTCAGCCTCTAGGCTCTTCAGACGGGAAATGGCACCGAGCGATATTTCGAAATTCGTCCAAGACGTCACAAGTGCAAGCAGAGTACCGTTGGCAACCAGCACAATATTCAGCGCCATACCAATCTGTCCCGCTGTTGTCGTCCCCCTGATCAAAATAGCAAGAGTGATGAGACCGGTTGCTAGGGCAGCTACCATTAGGTCCAGGACGATTCTCAGCCACTGCTGAAGACAGAAGAGTACGTAGGTTTCTGGGATTTGTCGAGGCAACTGATATTTGCATGCTCGACTTGCTTCTCCCAGCCAAATGCCCTGATAGCCACAACACCTTCGACCTATTATTGCCTTTGTTAGACAGGAAGCAACACCCATGAATGCGGAAGTGTCCCATACCAACTCGAGGAAACTTGAATACACTGCTGATTGTGACTCAAGATCAAGTAATCGTAGTTGACGTGACGTGCGCAGATATATCTTTTGTATAAGATATACAATTACCACGCACAGGGGTAGTGTTAGTGTCATCAGTTTCTGTACACTGAATAGCAAGACTGTTTGTACTAGAAGTTTAAAGACCTCTGCAATTATAAGTAAAGAAGGTTCCGGAAAGGCTCGTGGAGACGTCAGGAAACTCACGGTTCGATATAGACGGAAAAGCTGGCGGCAAGTGCCTATCAACCAACTGCATATCCTGACTGAATCTGCGAGAAGTTAGTATGTGGCACACCCAACAAAAATTGCTATAACTAACCGATTCAAGATAACTCCCATGTCAGTGGTTGAAAAGTACAGCAATGGAGCCCTGAATTTCATCAGTACAATGGTAGCAGCAACGGGCAGGGTGGCGTGGACGAACCCCACGATCGTTGCAAGAAGCCGGCGGTGGAGTTCAGCCCCCGACTCTGGGGCAATACGGATATGCGTAGACCTTTTCCAAATTTAGTATTGCCCTAGGCAGAGGTAAGTGAAATGTACTACCCACCGCATTGAACCGTTGGTGGAAACCCATACCAGCAGGGATAAAATAAGATAGCCACTGACGTAAAACCATGTCTGGGAGATGGGCGCTTCAGTCCACTTTTGCAACCAATATTGGGGGAATGTTATAAAGAACGAATATGACGACGTGCAAGCGACGAGAAGGAGAAAGTTCCGAACGCCAACGGCCCGAACATAATAATCTGCAGGAGAGCCAAGTTAGTACGAAGAGAAAAGAGACTTTACAGTTCTACCTCGGGACATTACCATGAAGCGAGAAACCCCCCGTCGCCCTGCTCAGATCAGAGATAGCATCAGCTACCTTGAGACTTTAGCTCTGAATAGTCTTGTCAACTTGAGGCGGTTCCTCTGCAGTGCTATGCTGCCTCTCGTTGATATGGACTTTGAGGATCTGCTTGCGGTCTTATTTGAAACCGACCCATGTCCCCTGGTAAGTGGTTGTATTATCCCCGACAATGACTAACTGATCTGCCAAATGGAAATGCGTAGGTGTATGTGATAGTAAGTACTTGTTCCGATTTTTTACGAAGAATGTCTTGGGCTTACTAGAGTTGGTGACAAGAAAGACAGTGGTTCCCAACTTCCTGAAAAGACCCACTGGGCCGAGGAGGTTTCCCATGATTCTGCTTTCTGTCTTGCCGCCGAGGGCACTAAAACAGTCATCCAAAACCACAGTCTCGCAACGGGCATACACAGCACGAGCAAGAGCCTGCGGTCCCGTTACCATAGAAATCTCCCAGCCTGTCATTAGAAGATTGGGGAAAGAGACTGCAAGAGCGGATATCACAATCTATTCTAAGAGTGATGCTGCAACGACTCGGGCAAGAAGACATGTCAAGTAGATATTTGGTACAGAAGGGAGAATGGGAATGGAAACGTACCACTCGTTGTCGTTGACCTCCAGAAAGATTCAAGCCTCGGCTTCCAATCATAGTGTGGTCTCCATTGGGGAGCGCCAAAAGCTCTTCGTCGAGCAGCAAAGTCGAATAGCCTGCTCATACCAATCTGGATCTTCTGGGCAAAAGCCACAGACGGCTTCCTTGAGGGCCCCACTTGGCAGCCAAGGTGACTGCTCACACCAGCCTATGCGTCTTGACGACACTGATATTGTTCCACTAGCCAGGGGGAGCTCACCCATGAGGGATTTGGCTAACATCGTTTTGCCGCTTCCTACTGTTCCGGAGCAAATAGCTATTGACCCTCTGTTGATGACAAGATTGATGTTCGTGAGGAGCGGAGGCATTGAAGGAATGGTTTTGATGGTAACATCCTTGAAGGAAATGGCTGGCGAAGTGTTGCTGGGGCTGTCATCGACCTTCTTCAACAGCAATCTCTGATCATTTCGAGGCGGCTGCAAGAGATACTGCTGGCTCCGATCGAAAGCTGCCAAGGAACCAACTGCTCTAGGAATAATCGTCATGATCATGTTTGCAGGGTGAGTAACTAATCCGAGCAGTGCGGTGGTCGTAAACGCAGTCTCCGTGTCGAGTGCTGTGCCGCTGAGACTTGCTACAGTGACGAAGAGCACTAGCGTTAAGATGGGAGAAAATATCCCAAGAGCATTTGCTGCAAGAGTTATTTGGCAATGGGCCAACAATGAGAGAGATCACAGAGAGGACATACTACTTGCATTGTAGGCAACCATCATCCACCACACCTTACTAGCCATATCCAGCTCTCGAAGTCGCAGGTTCTGGATCAACGATTCGGTGTATGTAGTAATCCCAAGCATCTTCAAGCTTTTCATCGAGGCGAGCATTGATATAGTCATAGCAATTCGGGTTTGAGTCGCCACATTCCAAGCTTTTTGCTTGCTCTGAAGGTTTTTGGCCAAGTACCGACTCATTCTGGAGCAGACTGTGATACCGGCTATTAGTATGAGATTGAGCAGATGATGGATGATGACCTACAGAAGATGATGACAACTGGAACTGGGAATACCCATCCGACTTCTCGGGCCAGCATCGTCAGGTCCAATGTAACCTCGAGGATCTGCGCCCATGCCTCATGGAACATGGGCGCAGCTTCGGTTACATTGTCTGCATCTGTGCTCATCAACGTGACGGCTCTTCCATCGTCGTAGCCACCGGATTGCTGACGGAGAGACCTGTTGTTGATGAGACCAACAACAGCACCTCGAATCATAACCCTGAGCAAATTCAGGCGGCGTTGGTACCATGCCCCTGATAACTGAACTGCAGCTTAGCAACCAAAGCCGCACAAAATATAGGATTGGCATACTCACCGCTAAGCCGACATACACGATGACAGCCATCACAATTACCGAATACCCTGTTTCCGAAGATTGCGACGATGACTTGCTCATGGAGCGGATTGCGGTGCTGATTAGAACTGGCTGAGCGTAGCGAAAGACGATAAGAGAAAGTCGAGGGATGCCCGGTGCGAGGAAATGTGGTAGCATGCTGTAGACCAGAACCTTGGGCAGTGTTGTCTTTGTCTCTGGTTTGGCTGTGAAATTCCCGTGAGATCGAGGACTAGGTGCAGGTTGAAGCGCGGAGATTGATACCTCTCTGATCCCACGCTTGTGAGGCCCGGTAACAGCGTAATTTTGATGACAGCTTATGATCCATCAGTGGGAGATCGTCCCCAGTGAGAATTCTCCGGTTTCCTTGTGCCAGAATTGGATTGATCCATCAAAAGAACGCCCGGCTCAAGACGCCAGCCAACTCTTCCGGAGACCATTGGCCCTGGGAACCTCGTAAAATCTTTTTTTTCCCTCGACTTTCGGTCACTAGAAGGACGTAGATGGTACTGTTTCCTCACCCAAGACTTGTGTAACCTTAAATGTGGTGAGCGCACGGGTAACTAAAAAAGTGCGCCTTCTGAGGTGGCACTGGCGACAGGGTTTTGGGAAAGCATTGCCTCTTGAGACTCAAAGGAGATTCCGATTTTGTGTCGTCATATTAGTTCTCTTACTCAATATTGTGAGATGTCTGTGAGTCCATCCATACCCACAGATTTGGCCACCATGAGTGACGTAAAACCAGCCCTAGCCTCCAATTTGACGACATACAATGTAGCGGAAACGACGATGTCGATGGTAAACAACCAAGCCGTAAGAAGGCTAGGCTTCTCGAAATTTCCACCTCTTACCACCAAGAAAAGCCGCTTCTGTAAGGAGGCGATACAAGTATCACGCTCCAGAACCTCAACTTGCTCGTAGCATTCCCACTGAGGCCTTTGAGAGATCTCCTATTTCGTGATTGGTGGGAGTTATTAATTATAGAAGATAAGATTTGCTAAGGTGGCGATCTACTTTCTCACTACTTTCACTGTCATATTGTACCCGGAAACTTCTTGGCCTTTTTCAACCTTTAAATATCGTGCGTCTCTTAGTGTGTCCCTTGGAATAAGATTCCCATCGATACTGATTTCACAGTCATCGCCATCAGTAAACCCGTAAAATTCAATCTCTCCATCTCGCGGCATTATAAACGACCCGAGAAACAAATACTCAAATACCCCGTTCAGGGCATCATCTCCCTATGAAAAGTTAGTTCTCTGCGCCAACGTGATAGTGCAACAACATACAACGGGTATCCTGAAGGCCCTTCTAAATATATTAGTATCCATCACTATACCTACTTGGGGAGAGGCAACTCTACCTTGTTTTGCGGCTAACTTTCGTATTAGGCACTTTTTTCTGATGTTACTGGGGCTTGAGATAGGATTCCTTCCCATCTTTACCCCGCCTTCATTCACCCTCTGAAATAAAAGCTCTTCCACCACCACGCAGCATGTGCTTTGCCACCAAGTCACAGCCACTCATCCGCCACCAATAGATCTTCTTTCAGATAAGGTTATGTAAGCGGATGGGTGCCGTCGTTCCTTAGTGGTTAGATCAGAGGTTCCTTGTCCATTCGGGATATCCAAAAGCAGCGGTTAGAATTTCGATATGGCTCTGCTTTGTAGGGAAAGCAAGTTTGTTTCTCGAAGATCCACCATGATGTTGGCCTCCTCCTGCAGCTTCTTCGAGAGAGTATCCTCCATCAGCAGTGCTCATCATTTACCCCATCAACTAACCCTGCCCAAGTCCAATTTGGATAGCCCCACCCGCTGCGCCGTTGAATGGTCAAAGTGATATTGTTGTCTAGATCATACTGGTACCCTGCGAGCCAGTTCTGACAGGGCAAGGTCGATTATCGGTGAAGTTGTTGCGCTTGCAGCTGGTGATATCAAAAAGGTAGTCCTCCTCAGTCTTACGGAAGCTGAAGAGGGTATTTGGATAGTTTTCGACTATGACGTTCGAGGCAAGAAGGTGTAAAGTGTCATATACAAACTAAAAAAACATCAAGCGGCTTGCAATTCGTCATGATTGGGACCATCATCTAGTAGAAAGATAGAAAGCACTCCCGACAGTTGTAGTGTTTCTATTTCGAGGTCGCATACTGAATCATCAAGCGGGGGAGGAGGAGGCGGAGATTCAAGGGCAGGGAAGGGTGCGCAGGGGTCTAGATATAAGAGAAGGAGCGCCTTCCGCACCTTCTTAACACATACGAGCTCCGTCATATTATGCTTCATATATGAGGTTATGGCAAGAACTCCCAACCGAGCAGCTCAAGCACCAACACTGCGACTAATGGCCTAGCGGTCATTGGAGCGCTCAGAAAGTTAGAAAAAAGCATTTTTCGTAGCTACGTGTCCAGCGGGGAATTGCTTCATTCGAAGTCCAACCAGAGCAGCGCATGCGATCTTTTTGCATTTTTTTTTTTTTCTAAATAAATATTAAGTACGAAGTACGTTCTTAGACGATTGAAGCCTTGGAGGCTTTTTTTTGGTAGTTTTCGTCTTTTGTCCCCATATACCCATTCAGCACCCTCATGGTGTGCTGCATATCGAGGCGGTCGTGAGTGTGCACGACGTCTGTGTCAGCCCATAATATGACCGATCCGGGAGTCTCGTCGAATAAAGCAGCAACATGGGCCTGTACTCTTTCCTGCCCCGGATCTTCTATATCACTCATTGGCTCAAGGGGACAAGTGTAGTAGCCTGGGGCCTGGGGTAGACGCTAGTGGGGATAGCCCGGAGTTTAAAGCGTGGCAGGGGGCAGTAGCGTGTAAGGACTAAGGAGACACACTCCGTGCCACATCTTGGAACCGATAACTCCCAATTCGACCCAAGGAAATCGGGCGAGGGCGAGATTGAACTTTAAGAGACTTTAACAAATCAGTATCTCCATTTACGCGAGCAGTATAGTGTTTTTCGCATATTATATTCGCGATCCGAGAAAGTAATAGTAATTATGCCACATGAATATAATACAAATGAAAAAAAGTCAGGCAGTCAGCCAAGAAAAGAATGTAAGCGCAGGCATCTCTAAAAAAAGCACATGCCCTTCAAGAATATAAATCACACATTTAAGAAGAAAAAAAATTGGGCCACGCCTTCGGGAAAGAAGACTACGCCCTTAGTAGATGCCCCACAACACATCCACATGCGTACTAGCGGTCACGCCGTCACAATTCATGACGCCCCTGGCACCGACCTTGCCGCTGCCACCGAATTTCTTGACCGCATCGTTGATCACGTCGATAACGTCCTGGCCGCCCACCCAGAATTCCACGGTGCCGCCGGTTCCACCGGTCCGCTCGATACCAAAGGCGCACGAGCCATACTTTAGGATCTCGCGCTGGCCGGTAATATGGTGCCTGAACTCGGTGCCGCCATCGCCCTCGATATTCGTGATGATTTGCAGGCAGTCCGACACCGTGGGCGAAGCATCGCTGGTCCGGTCTTCAAACGTGGATTCGCCGCAGTGGTCCTTGCCGGGGGGGATGTCGCAGGGGTAGTTGTCGCTGCTGCCCTTGCCGGTTGTATCCCAGGACTGGAAGGCGCGGTCGGGGCTGCAAACGGGGAGCCGGACGACTCCGGGGCTCCTGATGCCCATGTTGAGCAGGTCGGTAGGGGCCGAGTTGTCGTTGACCGGGTCCGCGACGCCACCGCCGTTGGCCTTGCCGTTCTTTCGCCACGTGCGTACGGACCCGATCACCAGGTCCTCTCTGGTCACGCCGCCGAACCTTCCGAGCTCGCTCAGGCCCACGGGCGCGGAGAACTTGTTGTCCACGCAAACTTCCTGGCAGGGCCCCCCGTCATAATGCTGGCACGTGCATTTCCGGGCGTCACCGTCCGGGTGGACCAGGTAGTAGAGTCTTCCTTCGAAACAGACACCGGTGTCGTCGGCGGTGCTGTCATCGACGTATTTGCTGGCGGGATGGCCGCTGCATTCGGCGCCCGAGTCGATGACGAAGGCGTAAGTCTTGGAACGGCGCCACAGGAGAGGGATGGAGAAGCCGAAGAAAGACTTGAGGACGTTGGCGTTTAGTTCGGTACCCGTGGTGTCTTCCGGCCGGTCGTAGTTACTGTCCCATTCACCCTCGATGAGCTGGCCGTCCGCCATGGCTTTCCCGAGCATCGTGATGGAATCCGGGCTGCCGTCAAACAGTTTGCGGAGGGCGAGTTCCGTGGTATTCATCCAGCCGAAGATGACCTGGCCTACGTAGTTGGAGAACTTGTTTTGCTCCTGCGGGGTCCACTTGTCCGGCTCGGGACTCTGCAACATGTCCTTCGCCAGCGTTGTGCTCTGGCCGATGAGGTTCAAAGTGGTATCCTTGGCGTTGTCATACGTCACGGGGTTGGCAAAGGCGGGCAGGTTCTTGAGGAATCCGTTGAAGAAGGGCGCAGCAGTCGTCAGGGTTCCAATGGTGAGGATATCGATCAAGATATTGAGCCATTGGTTGGTCTTGGGCTCGGGGATCGGCGCGAACGTGTCCTCCATGTCGTCGGCGCTCAGTGCGAACGATCCCGTCATGCCTCGCACGGCGTCCCAGTACGAAAAGTACATCAGGTGGAGGTTGATCAGCGAGTCCCAGATAAGCTGGGCCGCCGGTCCAGAACTCGGACCATCGAGGCCTTTCTCACACTCTGTCGGTCCTTTGCACTGATCTTTAGCCGGATTCAGTGTCTGGCAGTTGCCGCCACCCTTCATCTTGGTCGATTGCTCGACCGACTCCATAAACGTCCTTTTGGTCAGGCTGTCAGTGTTGACCCATTTTTCGACGATCTCTTGCCAAGCACTGTCGGCGTCCAGCCCCTTCCAGCGCTCCGACGGTGTGTGGTCGTATTTGTTCCTGATGAGGGGGTCTTCGCAGTCGAAGTTCTTCCAGGTGCCGATGTTCGTCGTGGTATCCTCCTTCGGGTTGGCCCCGCTGGATGCCAGCATCTTGAAGGCATCCCAGTCCTTTGCCGGCTTGGGAGCGTCGTTGAATGTCTGCAGATCACTGGCCCAGTCCGTGGTGCCTGCCATGCCCCAGCTCGCGTAGAGCGTGGAGCGGATCTTCTTGGTGTTGGCGCTCATGTATCCGACCCACTGGTTGTTGTCGTAGACGAGGATGTCGCTGTTGCTGCTAGCGTCCAGGAAGTGCGTCACCACGCGGCTCTGGCGCTTGGCGCTACCCCCGCCAGATATAATCTCGAGGATCTCGGCATCAGCGATATACCCGGCGGTGTCGGTGCACCTGCCCGGCGTTGCCTGAGACTCTAGGCGGGTGCCGAGGAACTTGCAGCCAGGACCCCAGCAACCTGGCTGTTCCATGGCGAAGGAGCGGCCGTAGCTGGTCACGCCTACGACGATCTTGTTTCCGGGAACACCTGCCTTGGTGATCATGGCCAGCGCCTGCCTAGTCTCAGTCAGGTTGACTTGGCTACGAAGACAGTTGCCCGTGTCGCAACCCTCCTGAGAGTACTGGTTGTGGGCATCCCACTGGCCGTGGAGATCGTACGTCATGTAGACGATATAGTCAACGATCTTGCTGATGTCCTTGATTGGGAACTGCTTCAAGTACCAGTACGAGGCGGGGGCAGCAATGGCGACCGACTTCCCGGGTAGCAGGTTCTTGAGGACAGCAAGGAAGCCCAGATAGTTAGGGCCATCCTCCTCTTTACCAGGGTCAAAGTCGGGGAGATCAGGCGCGCCAGGGTATTCCCAGTCGATATCGACACCGTCAAGATCATTGTTCTTGATAAAATTGGCGATGTTAGTGGCCATCTTCAAGCGGTTGGCTGGCTTAACACCTTCGCGGAAGATTTTGTAGGTATCGGGCTCGGTCGAGAAGGCCCAGCCACCAAAGGACAAGATCCTCTTAGCACCAGTAATACGCTTAAACTCGCCGAATTCATACGAGGACAGCATGTCGCCAACCTGGACCTCGTACGAAGGCGTCAAGGTACCGAATCCAAAGTGAAGATGGGTGTATTTCGAAGTGTCGATCTGGAGCGCATCCTGGTGAAGGCACTTGCGGCCCAAGCCGTAACCTTGGAAGTAGGCGAGCTTAATAGCACCAGTTCCAGTCCCTTTAATCACATCAACACCACAGTTGGAAATGCAGCCATAGGTGCCAGGCTCGGCAGTACCCGGCGGGCCGGTGTTGGTATCGACGCAGAAGTCCTTGGTAATACCGCATTGGCCCCAGATATTACAACAGGCATTCAGGGGGCAGGGGTTGAGGTCAGTGATGTTGGTACCGTCCGTCGGCGGCTTAGAGCCCGGCTTCTGCGGGCCGCACACGGCATTGGGGATAACGGCAGGGAAAGGGGGCGTTCCCGTGCTCAGACACATGATCGTCTGGGCAAAGAGCAGCTTACACCCGGACCATCCCCACGTGTTCTTGTTGAAGCTCTCAATCTCCTCGTTCGTCAGGCTATACTCAGCTCCTAGGTTGGCGCAGTTGTCATCGTTCTGGACCTGGTACGAGAAGCAGGATCCATCCGCGTTAGGCTTGGGGCGGAAATCCGGAAGAGTGCCGCTGGAACAGCACACATGCTGCTTTGGCTTCAGTGAGCCGCAGATACCAGGGTTGTACTTCTCAAAGTCGGCGCCTGAGATGCCACACTTGACTGCTAGTTCCGCACAGCCATTACCGGATTCGACCTGAACCGTCCTGCAATCGGCACGCGCTTGAAGAGACTTGGCACGTGGGTCATGCCGAGCGCGGACGGTGGAGTTGGTTAGGGTGGAGTTGCTGGTCAAGGTACCATTCAGAAGAGGCGTAGTGAACGAGGCCTTGCCGGGGAAGTTCTTCGACCCAGCGAAAGACAGACATGTCGCGTTGGCCCAGGACTTAATGGCATTCTGGATGGGAGCAAACGTGGCGTTGCTGGTAACTGCGACGCCAAAGATGTGAGAGCTATCGTAGTCCGAGCTGCAGAGCTGCATAGCTAAGCTGGGCGTCGTGACGTTGAGGGCGTCAAAGTTGTCTTGGAAAGTCTGGAGGGCGGAGGTGCTGAGGCCCTGGTTCAGCAGACCTTGGCCGATGTAGATACCAATGGCGGCTTGTCCAGACCGACCATACAGGATGAAGGGTCGATCCGAAGTTCCGTGACCGTTGTCGATATACTCGCGAAGCTGCCCGACAAGTGAGCGGATAGCAGCCTTAGCAAGGCCGTAGCCCTCGTGCCACCATCCGAGCTCAAACTCGACATCAATAGAATTGGCGGACTGGACGAGCTGGACGGAGACGGACTCCGATGGTAAGTTGTCGAAATCCGGGCCGTAGGAGGAGCAGGCCTGGATATGATGATTGGTGTCAGGGTTGTCGACAGGGTCGTAAAGAGAGAAGTCGTAGAACACGGTCCGCCGGCACCTCTTGATGATTTTGAAGTTGGGATAGACGGACCAGTTCCCAGTGTTGGGACCGGCAACGGCGCATCGTTCAGGACAGAAGTCGACACCCCGTACAACTGTGCCAACTGGAGGCTTGAACGCTGCGGCTCCTGGCACGAGGCTAACAGCCCCAAGTGCCACGGTGAGCCATGATGAAGTCACCATGGTGCAGGGTAGCTCAGGGCGTGAGTCTTGTATTACGGACGCCTAGATGAGGGTAAGACTGTGTCAGTATGCTTCAAGTGGTTGCTAAGAGTTATCAGACTCGTACCTCAGAGTGTGTGTGTCAGTTACCACACAGACAGTAAGTGTGTGTGCGAGAGGCTGTTTGGTGCCGGAATGGCTCTCGATGTGGAAGAGACGGCACCCTAAGTATAAGGAGGGACCTCCGCTGCCATTATAATCTCGGCCCTCCTCTGGGGATCCCCCTTTTCTGACCGAGAGGAAGAGCGGAAGAGTGGAGGAGTGGAAGAGTGGGTCTCCAGCAGGCACCGAGGCACTAGGTGTGTCCACCATAAGCTGACATGACAAAGACTGATGAACCGATGAACCGACGAACCGAGCGAGTTCATCAATTCAACAAGATCCTGGATGAGGTCACAAGGCGGGCCAAGAACGCCGGAAGGATCGGTAGGATCCCACGGGGATACGAGAGGGGAGGGGTGTGGGTCTTGGGAAGTCTATTAGGTCATGTTTTTCGTTTTGGGCAACTTCGCCGCACAGCAACCTTGACAAGATGTGGGATGTGCTAACGTGAGAAAAAGAATAGGTATGTGATATGAAAGATAGTGTAGGCAAAATTAATCTAATTAGACGGTGCAGGAATACCACGTGGTAACTGTCAGGCTCTATCTCCATAATTAAACTACAACCCCTGCATCTGCATAACAAAAAGACATGAAGAAAAGGAGACGTGAAGAAGAGGGGTCCGGCGTAGTTAAGATAAGATGAGAAGATGGGATGTGTGGGGGTGCTGGGTCATGTCACCCATTGTCCGATCAGGCAAGAAGGAAACCAATAGCGCCAAAAGCAGCCGCGAAGCTCACGACACCTGCAACGACCAGCTTCTGGGCGGCGTCTTCCTTTGGGCAGTCTGCAGGTGGGTTCACGCCCTTGCACAATGCATCATGCAAAACGGCAGACATGCTTGCAGCTGCAGCCGAGTCAATCTTAACCTGGCAGGGGTTCAGAGTCGGAGAAGCGGAGGCCAACACTGCGCAGGTACCAGAAGGTTGTCCCCGCAGAGAGGAAGGAACTTCATGCGTTTGATCAGTCACGCTGATGGCAACTCCGTCTTGGGCGGAACATGTGGCTGTAGCAGCGACGAGATCGACTTCTTTTCCGCCACTCTTGATGGTGAAGGGGATAGCGAAGTTGGTGCTATTGTCGACTATGGCGACCTGATCACCGCTCTCATCGCAGCTTCGCCAGGAAGCAGTAGAGAATAGCTCATAAGGCCCCTCGGTGTCGACCTTCACGTAGTGGTAGATAAAGTACGGCTCGCTGGAGTAGTTGGCATTGGTCAGGTCGCGAATGGAGTGCCCGAAAGTCGAACCCAAGTTGGAGCCGTTGCGAACGAACGAGTCGATACCAGGGTTGAGATTTTTGGCCAGCTCGGCATTCTGCAGGGCAAAGACGATGGGAAACTTGTCCGTCGGCGCGTATGTCTCGTTGGTGCGAGGGAAAACGACGTCGATTTCCAGCACGCCGGCAGCATTGACGACGGCCAGCGAGCCCACGAGGGACCAAACCGCACGGGAGAGGAGATGCATGGCGCGTTGTCGTTGTCGTTGTCGTTGTTGCCGCTGTTGCGAGTGTTTCTGCTGCTAGTTGTCGATGCCTAACATGAAGCTATTCACGATAAAGACAGTGATAGTGGTGATGCCAATTGGTAGCGGCTGTTAGGATGAGAGGGCCGGAGTCGGTATCTGGTGGCGCAGTTGGGGGCGATACCGCGAGCGCGTGAGGTGAGGTGAACGCGGATAGATCGGGTGGAAACAAGGAGAGAAAACCAGGAAGGATTTGATTCCTGGCTACAGCAAGGGACGCTGAGAGCCCGTGCACACAGCCGACCGCCCCAGTTCTGCCCCAGTTCTGCCCCATTTCCATCCCATTTCTATCCCAGTTGCGTCCCCCACGGATCTGGGCCAGGGTTTCCGCACGCCCCGCAGGCGGGACTCATCCTCTCACCTGCATAATCAAATCTTCATTTCGGTTATGCATGTTGAAGAAGTGACAAATGTTCCGAAGGAACGCGAAGGGCCGACTCAAGGACACATTAGAGTCAAGCAGGGTAAAAAGGCTAAAATGCACGATGAGGGAAATTCTGGCTCAAGGGATCCGAAGGATCAGTTTGGTACTACCTCCTTGCCTAAGGCAATTAAACGAATCCACAAACCAGGACCATCCGCGAACCACTCACAACTCGCACGTGCCTTGCTGCCTTGCGCCCTCGCGAACCTCAAGGTTCTTGACACGCCACACTCGGCCCTATCGTAAGTTTAAGGCCGAGTTTAATTCGCCGGCTCGGTCCGCTTGGCGCCATGCCGCTTTCCCGTGCAAACTAATCTTTAATACCTGGCAGCTTTTCAAGGGGCCTCGGTCGGACCCGTCTTAGTTTACGATTAGTACTGTAGTCTAGTTTAGTTTAGTAAACGACATGTCATTGACCAACAGTGAATGGCCTATCTACTTCGTGCAGCTCGATCTAGGCATAGATGTTCGGCAATACTAAAACTAAGGTTACAAACAGCAGCCACCCCGCTGTTGGCGGGGTTGATTTGACAGCAAAAATTCGCTCCAGGTCCCTTTCGGGGCACCTTCTACAAACGATCCATGCGACCGATCTCGCTCCCGCAAAAGTTATACTCGCTCCCGCAATAAAGGCGGCCGCTCCCGGAAAAGCCGCATCGTGCTCTGGAGACTGGGCGATCAAATACTGTCGTACAGGGCCCACTAGATCTGCCCCGCTGGACGTGCGGGCCTTTGGACCGGGCGTTGCAGATATTTTAGATTAATATACTTTCGTACGTAGTACGTACGTACGTACTGAGGTAAGCTTACATCCAATTTCCTCATGCACGTACATGCGTGACCTGCGCCTTACGTAGTACGACGTACACTAAAGGAGTGAGCAGATTCCCTCTTGAAGCTCTGTCTCCGTCTAAAGTTGTATTGAAGAAATGACCGCCCTGTCCCCGACCAGCGTTGTATTGAAGAAAAGACTATTGGCACTGCCAAGACCGCGGTCAGCCAAATCATCACCAGGTCTCATTTCGTTGTGTCATCCTTCCATCGCATAGCAGCTAACGATTCTTATCAGTCGAGCCATCTGATCCAGGCTTCGTTCGAGAGAGTTCGCGAGTTCGCTTTCGCTCGGAGATAGCCCTTCGTCGAAGAATCTGTAGGCTGCCATGACCGTGAACATGATGCCGTAGGAAAGAGAAGAACTCTCGCAGCACGGGTATAAGATGCTGACCTGACGTCTGCTCTGGTGTGTCTCATTTTCCTCCCGCAGGACACCCCTCTTCCCTCCAGTCCCTCTTTCAGTCGGCTTCTAGTTTCTGATTCATATCATTAATTCTTCATCAGACCCTAGAAAGGATGCACTTCACGCGTCTCAACCTTCTTGCCGCCGGGCTCCTCTTGGGCCCGGGACTGGTCTCAGCCGCAAGGCACTCACGCCGCGGCGTCGAGTGCTACTTTGAGATGCCGGCCGCGAGCGGTGATACCTGCGAGAGCCTTGCGTCCAGCTGGGGTATCTCGGTTGACCTCTTCAAAAACATCAACCCTGGTGTAACCTGCCCCAATCTCGAGGCCGGCAAGTCATACTGCGTGATCGGCGAGTACACTCCTGATGCCACCACCAGCTCTACATCTTCGAAGCCCCAGAGTACCACAAGCACCACTTCTACTAGTACCACGCTATTGACCACCACTTCGCCCACCCCGAGCATCTACCCTACCATGCCCGGCATCGCCGCGGACTGTGATCGTTTCTACAAGATCAAGTCTGGCGACAACTGTGATGCCATTGCATCGGGCAATGGTATCACTGTGGCCCAGCTGAGAAGCTGGAACACCGAGATCAACGACTCGTGCTCCAACCTGTGGCTTGACTATTACATCTGCACTCATGTTCCCGGAGCCGTTCAGCCGTCGACCACCAGCTCCGCACCTACGCCAAGCAACTCCCCCACTATGCCTGGTGTCGCCGAGAACTGTGACCGCTTCTACAAGATCAAGTCTGGTGATACCTGTGATGCCATTGCATCGAGTAATAGCATCACTGTTGCCCAGCTGAGAAGCTGGAACACCGAGATTAACGCCTCGTGCTCTAATCTGTGGCTTGACTACTACATCTGCACCCATGTTCCTGGAGCTGTGCAGCCGTCGACCACTTCCACTGCACCTACACCAAGCAACTCCCCCACTATGCCTGGTGTCGCCGAGAACTGTGACCGCTTCTACAAGATCAAGTCTGGTGATACATGTGATGCTATTGCATCGAGCAACGGCATCACTGTTTCTCAGCTGAGGTCTTGGAATACTGAAATCAATGCCTCATGCTCCAACCTTTGGCTTGATTACTACATCTGCATCCATGTTCCCGGTGCCGCACAGCCGTCAACCACTTCCACTGCGCCGACGCCAAGCAATTCTCCTGCTCTTCCCGGCGCCGTGTCAAACTGCAACAAGTGGTACAAGATCGTCTCTGGCGACACATGTGAGAAGATTGCTGCGAAGAACACCATTACTGAAGCCCAGTTCCGAAGCTGGAACACCCAAATCAACACCAGTATGTTCCATCCCCCTTGACTTTTCAGCTTTGGTTTTCTTGTTACTAATCATTTCCTCTTTGAACAGGCTGCAACAATCTTTGGCTGGACTACTACGCCTGTGTCGGCATTCCCGGCGCCGCCACGCCCATGCCCGACATTGTGTCGAACTGCAGCCGCTTCTACCTCGTTGTTTCTGGCGACTCGTGTGATGTCATTGCTCAGAAGAACGGCATCACCGTGGCCAACTTCAAGCGCTGGAACCCGTACATCAACTCGGGGTGCACGAACCTGTGGGCCAATGCCTTGGTCTGCACCAATGCGCCTTAAGCTGAGAGCTGGCTGCTTGTTGTGGTCGTTGTTGTTGTAGGCTTCGTTTGAGGGCATCCCGAATGTCTCTGCGCGTAGCTTAATATCTAATATCATTCGATGCACGTCAATTAATTCATAATTCTACACACATCCTATAAAACATTTGATGCACTTCCATATTTATTTCTGTGTCTTTGGCCCTGTGTTGTGGTAATGTCTTCAGCCCTTACATGCTTACGTGACCCAAGTATTAGGGTTAGGAGTAGTCTAACGCCAGACTTGTAGCTCGCTCCTTCGCGAGCGACAACGCGGGCCATGTCTCACGAGAAGGTCATGCTGCCTGGGCCATCTCGGAGGATGAAACTGTACAGCTTGCCTCCACGTTCCTGCGGAACCCACCGGTCCACTGCCTACTTCAGCACGTCACCGGCGTCAGTACCCCTCCGCAGCTACTACTCGAGTCCTCGGTTGCCCAGCAGCGTATGTTCGCCCGCTGCGGGAACGAAGACCTTCGATCTCAAGGCTATTATCGATATTCAGGTAAAGCTCCCACGCAGGAACCACGGGCCGTCTCGTAGATCGCGGTGAGGTGCTTGCGTTGCTCGAGGCGAAAAACAGCATTTTAAGCTCCTCAACAAGGAGAGGCTAGTTTTTCTAGTTGTTAGGGATAATGTCCTTGGCCACATAGTGGATAAAACGCTCATGCTGCGACTATTGCTTGCTGTAATGGAGTCAAGCTATAGCAAAGAGTTAGTTTCCTACAAGGGTCTTGTTTCATTCGGTCAAAAGACCACCCTCATTAAGCTGGGAGAAGAAAAAGCTTCGACCAACACTTATTGTTAAAACAGATTTAGCTCCAAATAGGGACCAACACTGCCAGAGTCGTATGTCCTCACTTCTTCGTGCAGTGGCTGAATCTTACACTTATAACGCTAGCGCCATCGTAGTCGCTACGGCTACACAACAGCACTTATGCTTCATAAACATCATATCCCCGACGTGTACGTAGAGAAACTTTCTCTCCCAAACCGCTCCGGATTCCGGAACAGTGACCTTTACAATAATAAAGATAGTAAGCTAGAGAGAGAGGACAATGACTAGAGGATGAGGGAGGTGAGGAAAAGGGAGCGGAGCAAGAAGAGTTTACGACCATACAGGCCACTACGCTGCCGCCAGCTAGCGCACAAGGAGCTCGCGGCGTTTGTAGATTTTCAATACAGTCCCAGTAGCCACGTATTGTATTAGCCATAGTTAAAAGAGAAGGGTCTAGGCTGAGGGTTAAATGACTATTTTATAAAATATAGGACCGCCCGCAATGGGGGAAATGAAATAGGGTCCTTGTTGATACAATAGTCCCAGGGATGAGCCGGAAAGAATTCTACTTGAAGAAGAGAGGTAATTGCTACCGCAAGCAATAGCTCTTGCTCAGCAGTTTAAGTTAATAGTTGTCGTAAGGTATTTAGATAACCAATGCTATCCGCAACTTCCTATGCAGATGTGAATTCTGCCCTCCATCACTCACCTCCAAGCACCACATCAGTGACATCAATCTATTACGAGTCCGTAAATGTCTCTAAGTTTGCTATACACCACTACAAATGAGCCAGTTACGAGTATAGCTAATCGATAAGGGGCGTAGCAGACCAGGCTCAACTGGCAATTATCTAAGAGGAGAAACACACCTTATCCATTGAGAGACAAGATCGGCTTCCATCCCCCACGTGGGCTTGTGGCATTGAACAGCGATTCTCTTACATATATGCAACCTTCCAGAGCAGAGAGACGGGCGTATAAGCCATGTCTCTCCCATCGTCGAGGATAGACCAACTTTTTTCCTCTTTTCTTCTTCATTTCCCAGACCGACGACCTTCCGGTGATCACATCTACTTATCCATATGTCTCCAATATCGAGTGTTAACAAGTGCAATCGAATGCCGCTGTACTTGCCCCACATTCCTTTGTAAAGCAGATAAATGCAAGGCGAGCTTTACATGTAGAAAGGGGGTTGACTGGCACGCTATAAATATGAAGGCTCAAGGGGTTTATAGCAGCCCATATTCATACGAAAGAAACACTTTGAAATGTTGTTGCACTTGGCGCCATGCGAATTTGTAATCGGCCTATGGGTGATTGTGTACATTGCCGGATGCACGACATGCAACACCAACCGATGATACTAAATATGGAACGACGCGAGCCTCTCAACGCGGACAGTCCAAGCATAGAGAGCTACTGCTCTACGCAAGCGTCCAATGGCGAGGAGGCAATGGAGAAACACCGTCATTTGCCGGCGGCAGGACTACAGCGCAACGCACTCCAAGAAAGGGGCTTTCAGCCCGGTGCTGCTGCCAATTTATATATCACCGCATGCATCACTATTCAAAAGAAGAAAGGTCACCCTACTCTCGTGGCGTAGGAATAGACTTGGGCCAGGCGCACCTCGGACCGACAGGCTGTTAGGACAAACTGAAGGCAGGCCGTTTGGCTTATCCCACCCCGCTGGGAGTTTCGAGCCCCAAGCATCCCGCATCCTACATCCCACCCAAGACAGAAGCTAAGTATCCATTTTCATTTACCATCCTACTCTTCCTCCTCCTCCTCCTCCTCCTCCTCTTCATCGTCGAAGGTCGTGTCATGCATGTTAGAATATAGGCCGGATTGATTCCCAAGTCCTCGGATGGAAGCGAGCTCGTGGGGAAAGAATTTTTCGCATAGAAGAGTCATGTTTTCCATTACACTGGGTCGTGTTAGACACTACATACAAC
>SJVG01000689.1:0-20781 GCA_034774675.1 Scedosporium minutisporum
GTTAAAGGTAGGTCGAAAAACAAGCGACTTGGAAACTCCCTATGCGAATGTTTGAGGAAGAGAAACTACCAAGTCTTGAAAAACGGACGAAGATCCGGAAGGGTGAAGGAGGGGGAACCGGCGTCTTTAGTGATGTAAAATCTTCGGGGATGTCGGAGGGGAAAGAATCGAAATCGGGATCGGTCAAGTCCAGGGCACCGTCATCGATCAGTGCTCTCTGATAGCGATTGGGGGGGTGAGTTGCTCCGCCTCGGCCTGAGTAATCGGGGGTGATGGTGCTTGGTCAGGCCACTAGACGTAGTGAAGAGGCGAAGAATAGGGCCTTGGGACGGCGGAAAGCGACGGAGGCGGTGTCGATCTTATGAACTAGACGACAAGAGCAACTGCCTAAGTTTCGTGGCTTGTAGATTGGACTGATCAAGTTCACGCGAGATGCTTCGGGCAGTGCGAGCAAGGTCAAGCACGTGTGCTGGCTGGCTTTCGCAATCGTGGCGCTAGCAAGACATAAATGAGATGTAGAGAGATAGTCTGGATTCTAATACGCCACAAACGCAAGAAATGATTCGAGTCGATTTCGAGTCGATTGTCGATATGTAATCCACAACGAATACAGACCGATGGCGATTTCCGAGGATCTCGGGGCAGGACACGTCCTTATTCTGCTTTCGTCTACCTCGCTTTTAACTCCTGTTTCTGGAGCCTTCGGCCCACAATTAAGGATCAAATGACAAACACCGAAAGTGCGCCTCGAATAAGTTCAGGTTGGCGTCCGAAGGTGCAGGCAGCAAACGAGGGCAAGATGCAAACAAGGCGGAATGTAGAGGATGGAGTGTTGCTGAATATCGACTAAAAGTGAAACCAACAAGAGACGAAGGAAATCCCGGAACTCAGCAACATGAAGACATGAACATCCCAGTCTGAAGAAAGTTCTGCTGCATTTAGAAATGAGAGAGAGGGGAGAACCTGGAGAATGAATTGGGGGGTGACACTTTGGAGAGGAGGCGATGCAGGTGGTTTTGAGCAATCAGAATCGGGGGGTTTCTGCGGGACACAAACACAAACAGGGAAAGGAAGACGGATAGAATGTTCCTTTGTACCCAGTCCAAGTGGGCAAGTCGGCTTTGGGCGACAGTCAAGGGCAGGGTAGGTACGGAGTAACAATGGGCAGGTACACTGCAAAGTACACTGCAAAGTACACGATAAAGTATTGTTTGTGTCGGGCACAGCAGCGTAGAGAGGTGTACGGTACCCTTGTCTACAAGTATTGATGGGCAAAGTAGCGTACGTATACAGTAAGAAATTAGTGATGGATACAGGTGGAGAAGGTCAGGAGCGTTGCGACGGTGCAGAGGCAAAGGCGTTACTAAGTACCCTTATGGCCTAGTGGTCTCCAGAGTAAACTTAGTCCAAGTCAAACGGACACGTTCGATTCGTGTATCGCGAAGTACACAGTGGATGTGCAATGACTTGTACGAGGTAAGCCGAGCTGATCTTGCGAAGTCAAGAACCGCCCACATTGCAACATTGATGAATGAGATCAATGTGCTTTGTCTTTGTGCTTGGGTCGGTCGATCTCTTGTGCGAAGTACCGAAGTACTTCCTACCAATGTTCCATGCTTTCGACTTGACCCATGTAGACTAATAGCCTCTGCTGAGAGCCTCGCCATCTTCGAGGAGAAGAAAAAAAAAAAAAAAAAGAAAGGAAAGAAAAGAGAAGAAAAATTGAAAGACGGATACAAACGGCTGCCGCACCAAACATTGATACCTGGTGGCTCCGAGTGGCGTTCGCAATCATCGATATTTATCGAGGATACTGCGAGTACCTGCACTAGTTGGCCGTCGTTGTCAGCCTGGACAGGCGGGAAGGCACTCCTTTGACTTTGAACACCAATAGAGTCCTGACAAACGGTCTTGGTGATGATGCATGTTGGGATGGTGGGATGGGTATCGAATTCCGCAAGGAGTCTGGTAGGGCAGCACGCCGTTTGCGGCACTTGCCACGCAATAACGAGATGATCCTCTCGCATTCCTCCAACTGCGAGCCGCATCGCACCTTCATGTCAAACGGGATGCGGATCCATCCACTTGGGAAGCACAGAGCGCCAACAAACATGCACACGCAGAATACCGTCGGGATTGAATATATCTGGCAATAATGACATCCTAGTCATGACAGAGGCGGCGCGTCCTTGTCCTTGAGTAACGGGTAGTTGCACCTCCCACGAATTACATTTTAGTGTTTGAGCGGCGGGTACAGCCCTTTCAACGTGAAATGACAAACATCGAGCCATTTGGGGTCATGTTGCCTCTTCCGTCTCCTTTATTGCCTGGCGACGAAAACGCCTCTGGTCTAAACGCACGTCTCTCTCGTTTGCACGTGTCGCGTCATGCCGGGGGGTGGAGAAAAAAAAAAGCTCGCCAGGGCGATATGCATGGAAGCCTTGAGGTCCCGGACAGAATGTCCTGAGATGGAAGCTCACACATCACAGTGCAAATCAGCGGTGCCTTATGGGGAGGCGGTGGTTGTTTTTACCGCCTTCGAAGGAGAAGGAGAAAGTTGTGATTAGCTGCTCGGATTAAGCCGAGATCAAATGAGAGAACTGAACGGGGGAGGTTTCAAGTTCGAAGTAGTATGACGCAGAACAAAGCACTGTGGAATATTACGGGTGGTATCGATGGTACTTGATGGTATGATCCCGAACCATGACAAAAATAGTGGGCTCTAAATTGGTTATCGGAAAGCATCACCTGGCATGATAAAGACTTCGTGGATTTGATAGTGAAACTTCTAGTTTAGTACATGATACTTGGTGCAAAGGAAAAATCTTTTCTTTTCAGCTCCGCTGTGTATATTGCTCCTTGTAGATTGAGCTGGTAATTGACGTTTAGGTAATGTCAATTGATGATCTCAATGTATGAAATGCGAAAGGGCTGCGAACCATAGGCACCCATCCTAGCCAAAGTTCTGAAATCGACCAAGTATACGGAAATACTGCTTCGCACTAAGAGTATTACACTAATGGGGAATCTTCGAGGGCGTGCTCGGTGACAGATCAAAGAACAGCCCGTCCGATTTTCTGGAGATGCCTTTCGCCGGACGCTTTGTGCTTCGTGCTTCGTCCTTCGTACTTTGTACGGGTCGGACAGCGGCTGAGCACGGGTATCCTGCGGCGGACCTGCTTGGTGGGTCGACATTCGACAGGGCAAGGAGGAACAAGCACCACTTTGAATGTTCTCGAACTCTTTCCTTTTCGCTTTCGTGCACGTGGGTACTTTGGGGTACTTTTTGCCTTGCGTCAACCAAACTAGAATTTTGCTAGAACAATGGAGTAGGGCCAGGTGGAGTCGCCTCGGCACTACCTTTGTACAATTGTACACGACACTACTCAGGACAATGGGAAGTACTTCGTGCACTGGTACTGATAGTACGCAGGGGGATTTTTGATCTTCCCCAGGGACTATGACGCTATATTACTACGAAGTACACGTCCTCCGGACACTACTTTGTACACTGGACCAGATGCGGTCCTGTGCCCCCTCTGTAAGAAGCCTTGTGCTTCGTGAGCACGAACACTTCGGTGTGTATTTCGTATCACAGCCCTGGCAAGTAAATGGCGAAACTTACGAAGGAGGCTATTACTTTGCACATGAGCAAAACTACAGCTTACAAGTACAAGTTGATGATGCAGTGACGAGGGATCGCTGGTGCAACCGTGCTTCAGGACGAGAAGAAGAAGAAGTACCAAGAATTGCCCATCAATTGATTCTTCCATCACAATTCGTGCCGTCGCAAACGAATCCCAGCCAACACACCTGCAACCAATGTACTCCGTGGGATCAATAGGAACCCCAGACACCGCCGCTGCTGCGTTTTTCGCCTCGGCTTGGCGTTGCAGCTTTGTGTTCATTCTTCCATCCAACCCATCAGCCCAGCCCATGCTCGTTTACCTCATCAACTGCCTCTTTCTCGATACATGTGGCTAGCTTCAGCTGCACGAAAGCTATCACGGATCAGAGTAGAGGAGAAGCAGTGCAAAAGTTGGCTATTTTTGGGACGTAGAGAAAGTCGAGATCCGTCGGACAATCTCGCCTCGCGTAGGCGGGAGCCGAAAGCAGAGAAAATCATCATCTTGAAACTGTGACTTAATAATAAAGATATCAATCGGCTCTTTCATTTAAATATCTTCCATTTCTTGAGGGGTGATGAGTGCCCGAATCGTGCATGCCTCGATGCCGGCAAGTCTGTTTGCAATTCCCTCTCCTTTGGTAATTGGCTGATCTCAGAGCCGGCAGCTGGTCATGCAATCGACTCTGGTGGTATTTCCCTGAGCAACGGCCTAGGCAATATAAACTAACAGAAAGATAGTATGCCTCTTGTCATCTTCCCTTTCGCCATCTATTCTGCAAGTTCAGTTTACAAACGAACAGAGTGAAGGGCGTGGGTTGAATCAATTATCAAGTAGTGTGCCGTCGATCACGCAGCATCGCTACCCAGAAAGTCCACTTGATCTATTCTCACATCATGCTTCTCCTGACCCATACATGGACAATTTCCTTTCTCTTTCCCAGCCTCCCAGCCTCCCTTCAGAACGTGAAGTGCGGTACAACCACCAAGTGCTGCATGATTCCACGTTTCACTTTTCGTCGCCGACTATTGGGACAACCGATCGTCGTATGGCCAAGTCCAATGCGACTCGTGCTGCACAGAGTATCATGATTGCTACTTCGCAGGATATGTACCTACCTGAAAAGGTCTGGACGGTGAAATTCTCCCTCGCGTTCTTGCTTGGGACGACCCACAAACAATGGTGAGCGTAGCATTTCTTGGCCAAAGCGGAATCGGTTGAAATTGTTTAGGCTTACCGGGGACAAACTAGGGTCCCGTGGGGGTCGTCTCCTACCGACCGGAGTGAGTGTGAGGGTGCCAAGCACATCAAGACGATGGGCGCGTCGACACATTCACCGATACGGAGGAACGTGCAGCGTTCTACTTCGTACTGTAGTAGATTAGAGTTACTGTCCTGAGGTTGCAACGTACATTATTCCATGCTAGCCTTAGTAATTCGGTATTCATATTGTTGTTCCACTAAGGGGGATGAACCAACCCAATTGCAACATTGAAGCATTTTAATTCGTATGTGTACCGTGTATCCACGACACAACTCGGGGAGTCGAAGCAGTTTACCATCGTAAACATTCGTCTACGCTTTTTGTGGGAGTACATTCGCACCGAGGTACCTCAATCAATACCAGTACTTGCGGAGTAATTCAGATCCAAGCCCCAAGTCCCGGCCACTCCGGATAGGGCAAACCCGACACAGTGGGGCAAAACTCGCTGCAATGCGTCCCCTGCAATTCTACAATCGTGTTGTGAAGGGTCCGCTTCCTGGTCCGCTCCCTGTCCTGGTCGTTCGAAGGTGGCGTATTCGAAGAGATTTTCTAGAACCCTTCCCAGAATGGATCCATCCGCCAAGAACTCGTCGTTTGACAGGTCCTCAACTTTATTGATCGTACGAAGGAGATTTTTTTTTTCTCTTTTCGTCCTTTTCTTCGGGTTATTGGTCATGGGTCGAATTGATATTGATGGATCTTACCGCCTCCCTCGTTCTTAAACTAGAAAGAGGTTCTGGTCTATCAAGGTATTGCACGTAACCCTGGCCCATAGCTGTGGACATATTCAATCTTCTTGCCCCCATTTACCTTTCCTTGCGCCCGCACAGGCACCGTTATCTATCCTGACTTTGCGTCGATCCGCGTGCCGCAACCACAGGCTACAATTTTCGTACACTCTCCAATGCGTTGCCACAACCTCGCCCCACATCAATTGATGGCCTTTCCGATCTAAGTGGAAAAGAAACGAGAAAAAGGAAAAAAAGGGCAAGGAAAAAGGGGACATAAAATGGCAGCCAAAAAGTCATTACGAAGTAGAGATTTACATTGCCAAGAAGACGCCGCTCGGCTAGAGACTTGATGTATGTACGTATGCTCTGTTGCGCACAACCACTCCTTACGAAGCAAGTACTTCCGTCACATGTAGAAGGGCCAATTCCATTGTCAATATGCTGGAGGCTGTAGCCTCGGCTAGTTAAAAGCAGAACAGAAAAGTCAAGAATTCAATGTTCTTGAAGAAGAGAAAATGAGAAAAGAAACGAAAAGAGAAGGAAGAAAAGAAAAACAAAAGAAGCCATTCCATGAGCCTAATATAATGCAGTTTCCGACCTTGGTATATCCCGTTCACGCCAAACCTCGCGTGGCCTAGAAGCAGCAAAAGAATAAGAAAGAGAAAAAGGGGGGGAGGATGAACTTGGTTGTTCGATGTTCATGTACATGTAGGCGGTTGATAGTGTTCGTCATCGTTCGACGAGACAGGTATGGACGGACTTGGCGGATCAATGGTTCGTCAACGTCGAGGGTTGTAATGGTATTTTGAAGACATACGCTTCTGGCGCCGTGGCAGCAGTTGAGGTGCACGTATTGGTTGTTGCCCGGGAGAGATGAAGACGTGTGATCAATGGCAGCAGGTGGCGTATTGGCTGTTGTCAGGGAGAGATGAAGACGTATGATTTCGCCGAGCGTTACCAGGCCAAGCTCGGTTCGCTGCTGTTACGATGCTATGGGCTCTAGCCGCCTGTAGGGAGGTTGAGGAATGAGGCGTTCGAATGCATCAACCATCCCCAAGGTTCTTTTTGATAATTTGAGATGCCGCACTTGACGTTCCGAGGATTTGACGGGAACAAGGCGACAGTTCTTTGATTCTTTGTCTTCACCAGATGTTCCTTCAGGTGTCGCCTCCCCGTTGCGATTAATGATGTATGTCGTCCGGAGCATGGACTCTGGAAATCACTCCCATTCAAGATCCAGGCATCATCTTTAGAGGCTAAGTCGACCCAGGCCACACGAAGCTAGTGTAATCTCCGGTCGCCATGTCAGTGTCAGGGAGTGAGCATTTCGGTGAATGCCTAACATTCTGCGAGGCTGAATTCGTTTCTGAAACCGCTATTGAGGAGAACGGCAGCAATGTTCTCGCGGTGTGTGGGTAATTCGTTCGCAGAGTAGGTTTGTAAGGGATCAACACCGAGAGCGAGGCACATTCCGTTCAAAATCGTGTGTACCCCGCAATCATATCCGTTCGTCTGTTCAGGCGTCGGGTACTTAGCAAAATGCCATTCGCTCTCGACGAATAAGTCTCCGAGGACAGTCTTGATCCACCGCTGAACAAGGGCCATCCGAGCCTCGCTACCCCTCGGGTTTAGGGAGTCCACATGCGCGATGGTCCGACGTTTCGGGTGGATAACCATGAGCGTCCAGTGGTTACCCTCGCAGACGGGCATTAGGATAATCTCCATGTCGAGAAAGTTGTTTTTACTTACGCCGTGGCGCCGAAGTGTGCGCTCTGTTTGCGTAACTCCCTGGTCGTTTAACCTTTTGTAGAAGAAAGATCCGAGAACTAAACACTTGCGGGTTTGCGCCTTGACATCAGCCACACCTGCCGCCTCGTTGATGAATTTATCGAGCCAAAGGAGGCTGCCGTTGACTACGGAATCGTTGAGCCAAACTGTTGGCGGCACGAGACGCGCAAAGTCGTGCTGGAGGAGGTCTGCTTCGAGAGATTTTGCAATGGCACCCTGAGAATGTTTGGAGTAGGAATCGTGTACCCGCGCAGACCAATCGGGTGATAACTGAGGGAATAATGGGCGGTTCGGTGCTCGTAGGCGACCCTGGCTACGCGCCTCCTGCTCGGCGCGAAGCCGTTGGGCGAGTTCGTACTCCTCCCGTAGGCGCTGTTCTTCCGCTCGACGACGCTCTTCCTCCTGCAACTGGCGCTCCTGTTCTGCGCGTTGCCTCTCGAGCTCTTTCTTGCGCTCCTCTTCTTCTCGCTCCTGACGCTGTCGGTCGGAAATAAGATCCGAGACCTTCAACTCCTCGAAGGACTCAACCACGCTCGGGAGGTCATCCGCCGGTGTTTCTGAAGGGTGAGTTTGGCCCTCGTGGTCGGTCCGGCACCAACTGAAGCAGCTGAGCAAGTCCTTGGGATCGGGCGCCGGGGTTCCAATGGATCGTGTGGACTTGTTTCTGCCGCTTCGCCAGAGAAAGGCGAGCGCCTCCTGAGAGGACGCCAGGACCACCTTGTCGGGTTCGCCAGGGTCACCGCCGTTAAATTGAGCATTTGCTGCGCGGTAGAGTTGACATTCTAGAAGCGAACGATGGGGTTTGGAGGACTTGCGAATCTTCTTCTGACTCTCTTGGTAGAGGCGGATTCTTGTCCGCTGGTCTATCAACGGCCGAGGCGCAGCAGCCTCTTTACTGCCTGCTTGTTGAATAGGCCTAACTAAGGCCGGGCTAGCCTCCCTCCCGAAATCGGTTTGGGTTCTAACGTCAAACGTTCGTCGGGGAAGAGCTTGGTAGCGTTTCCCAATTCTACGGGCCCGGGCTGTGATCAACTGTACCCTCGTCTTGGTCGATAGTCGAGACCGTATCGCTTCGTCCGACGGCGGTTTTTGCTGGAAGGGCGGGGCGTGATTGCATGGTCGTTGTCTTTCGCTCTCTTTCGATGCGTCGCCGGTCTCGGTCTCAGTGCCGACGTCTTTCTCTTCCTCTTCGTCTTCCTCTACAGGGAAGCTCCCAGGTAATGTGATTGTAATTGGTGTGATTGGCGTGGCGGGAGGTTTGGGGTCGGTGATTTGCGTGACAGGAGTAGGGGTAGTAGCCGAAGTAGCCGGCGTTTCTCGAGGTGCACTCAGCACCAGTCGATACAAGCTTGGCATAAGCCTATTGTTGGCGAGGGCATCAAGGTCCTTCAGCACCACTTCCAACGTTGTGTCGGGAAAAGATTGAGGAGATATAGTCTCCTGGCATATATCACTAAGCTTTGATAAAAAGCTTCTGAGGAAGCGGAAGTCTCCCTGCGCGGTCCTGCTGAATAGCTCTGGTAGGATGTTGTTTGTAGGTGTGGGTTGGGCCGTCTTGATAGACAGAACGAAAGTAGTATAGAGCCTAGGCAAGACGGATTCCGCCTTCTTAATTGCGCGGCATAGGAGAAGCCGCCTCTCAGAGTAGGATATGCCATCAAGTGGAGGGGTCTTCTCGTCGGTGTACACGAGTGATCGGAGGCAGGGAACAAAGCTATCTCCAGCAATAAAGGTTGTTGTGGGGGTCTTAGGCTCCTTTGAGCCATCAAAGTTATGGTCAATATCGCTGTAAATGGACGATAGCAGGGCAAGTAATTCGCAGATTCCATCGCCAAGAGGGGCTAACTCTTCTGGCGAGGTCCACACCTGCCTAGCGTTTTCAGGGGTCAAGGCAACCTCATCCGACTTGTCCAAGGTGGCCAGTTGGTCATAGTCAGTACGAGGTTCATCTGCAGTAGTCTCACCCGGAGTAGGCTCGTCTGGCCTGGGTTCTTCAGGCGACGGTTCTTCGGTCAACGATCCCTCTGGGGACGGTTCTTCTGGAGTGGCTTCGTCTCCCGTGGGTTCATCTTTTGCAGGTGCATCTGGCATGGGGCCATCTGGCGAGGGATCATCTTCGCCAGAAAGTTTTCTTCGCTTGACACGCGAGTTTCTAGTTTCATCGTCCTGGGGACGTCGCTCAAAGAGAGATCGGATTCGCCGCGTAGCTGATACAGATTAGCAACACATGAAATGGTGCAACATGATATGGGGCCTCCCTTCACGTACCGATGGCAGCAATTTGGCCAGGCAATTGACGGGTGCCCTCCAAATGTGCGAGGATGGTCGTCATCGTACTAGACTTGGCGGCGGCTTTCGCAGTGGTCACCATGCCTTGTTCCACTTGTCCCTCAGGTGGATCCACGTTGCCAGCATGTGGCAGAACTTCCACACTTTCGGTCCTTAGGCTACTGCCTGTTGCTTCAGACTGAAACTCTTCTTCGTTATCTTCTTCGTTAATCTCTCTTTGGCGTTTGCGGCCTCTGGGTTGTTTTCCGCCAGAGGGCTCGTCACCGCTACCGGTGCCCTCGGAAAAGAGAACGATCGTAGGGGGCTTAAACACCAAGGGCAGCCTATCCCTTCTCAACGAGGGTGTATATTTCACAATTATTACTGGTTCCGTCTTCTCCACGCGTGTATGAGAGGGAGTCCCAAGAGGGGAAATGAGACGGATTTGAGGGGTATCGACGAGAATTGCTGTTTTCTTCAGCTTCGGTAAGACCGCTTCAGCGGAAGGCTTCTTCAGCGCCGAGCGCAAGTTGGTGGGGTCGACAGGCTTCGGTTCTGAATGGGGATGAGAGAGACGAGCGCGCCTCTGACGAAGCTTCTTCGCTCTTCGGAGTCGTGGATGACGACTTTGCGCGAGGTACACTAGGCGTTTCCCATAAAGCGCAGGTTTCTTCTTGAAAAAGAGGTGCGCTTGGCGTTCGAGATGCTTGCCGAACCGGGCGCTTACCAACTTCCAATTGCGCTGGATCCTTACGATAGGCTCAAGGAATCTCTGCGCACTTTCTACAACAAGTTGCTCGGTGGAATAGTGGTGAAGCTCGGGAGAAAGTGCCTCTGCATCCACGCCGCGACTCGCGTACCTGAAAGCAGCGGCCTTGGGAATGGAAGTTAGTCCGTAACGATTCGGGGCTCGGAACTGCTTCTTCCAAGACTTGGAAGTTTCCCACTCTTTGGCTTCTGTACCGTGCGTATCGGGTCCTCGATCAGGGGAGCGTTCGATATCCGCATAAAACGGCGGCTTCGGCTCGAGGCGTGAACTGTCTGGAAGAAGCTCCATGCTTAGTTTTCGTCCTAGCATTCAGGACCAGACTTGCTGATAGAAAGAAAAACGATATTGAGGGCAGAAATATGATTGAGGTAGGAATAAAGAAAGATTATGATCGGGAAGAGGTTGTGGGTTCGATAAAATCAATGATTACTTTGTGGTAAGGGCTGAGAAGGGAAGAAGAACGGATGGTGTACAGAAGGACTGCGGACTGGAAATAGGAAACTGGGGATGATGATTTGGGCTTGGGGGGGGGGAATAGGAAAAGGGTCAATTACAGGTTTCTTTATTCACACAATAGAGCTCGATAGCAATCCCCAAAAGCGACGGGAACTTGCGCAGGAAGGCATTAGGGACTACATGAGTAGCGCTCGCCCGGCGTGGTGCGCGCCTGCCGTTTTGCACACAGAGATTCGATTCGGACCTCGCACTTCAGATTCAACACACCCAAAGCAAAATTATCCCACTCGAATCCCAACAAATGGTTCGCACAGATTGACACGGTCGATATTATTCGCTTCGATGAGGTACGGCGAACGGGTACACGTTTCGAACTAGGGTCTAGATGAAGTTGTCGTGATGAAACATTGATTTTTTGGTGGAGAGCTTCAACCAACTCTGGAGCAAGTCGAGAAAGCAGCTTTAGGTTGTGGTTGACAAGTCGTCTTAGCTTACATAATAGAATACAACCCAGATTTGAGCAACCAAATTGCACAAAGTACGAAATGTCACGAAATACTTCGTACTTAGTTCGTGATTAAATACACCGAAGAACCGAATGTCCAACCCCTGAAAAGTAAGTGCGTCGTCGGACTTGCGACAACTTCTAGATATTTCAAGTTTTGACATCAACGTGTGCAGTAGCCAGGTCGTTCTTGTTCATGAACTAACTGTCACTGAAGTACATCGTAGTTTGGTGGTGGCTTCATAATCGGAAACAAGAAGAGTTTATTAATATCGAGAAGTCATAATACACAAGAAATCAAAACAAACAATTCCAAAAAGGTGGCGCTAACAATCCATACTGCCCATGCCATTGCTCTTTCAACCTCAGCCAGATGAGAAGTGCTAATTATGCTTCTACAATTGCGCCGTGATGTCGCCCAGCGTCTTGGTGCTGAAGGCTCCAAAATACTCATCCAGCGCATCCGCAGTACCGGTACCCTCGACCAAGCTCGTCACAAGGCTTACATAGCCATCTGGCCGGATAACCACGACACCTCCGCGCTCCTCGTCCAATCCCATCTTCGCATGGGCGGCGGCCTTGGCGGACGGGACTCGCCTGTCCCATCGGTCATCAGCGTAGATGTGGTCTCGGTATCGAGCCAGCACGCCAGGTACGTCCCTTACAATCTCAACGTCGCTCCTCCTGCTAGCAAAGATGGTGCAGAAAGTGTAGAGGCGGCTGTGGGGGTTGTGCTTTTCATGGTGTGTGACGGTCGATTCATCAGCCCTCCTGTAGGCCGTGAAGAAGGAGGTCTTTCGCTCAAGGGCGCGAGCAAAGTCCCGTAGCGCGGTTTGGGTCTTGGAAGGGTTGCCAGCGAAGACGAGAATGCGGAACGAACCGTTGAAGGGGACAGCATGCTCCAGATGGATGACATTAGCATCCACAACCCTTGTGACGTCCGCATTGATCATAAGACGGCCGGTCCGTAGCTTCGTCCCCGCAGGGTGGATAAGAGTTGACTTGGCAGGGTGGGATGGCGACCAGTTCAATACATTGGGCCCGTACGCGACACCATAGCCACTCGTAAATTCGCAGCTCTCCTTGAAGGTCTTGACGAATTCATTGTCGTCGGCAGATTGATCCTCTGTTCGCGAGGCCATTTCCACCTCCTTGGCTTGGGGAATCCTCTGCGAGAACAGCTTGGCGTATTTGTTATCGAACGAGAGGAGGGTCTCGGCGACTTCCTTCCGTTCCGGTTCGTAGGTATTGAGAATATCCCTGGAGGCGAAACCCTGCTCCACGTGGTGGATTTTCCAGGCGAGGTTCACAGCGTCGAGGAACGCCGTGTTCATCCCTTGTCCAGCCTTGGGCTATAAGACAAAAGAGATTAACAATCTTGGACGACAACAATGCCGGCGACGGAAAGAGAAGGGCTTACGCTGTGTGTGTGGCAGGCATCGCCACCCAAGAAAACGCGATTGTCTAGGGTGTATCGATCGGAAATACCCTGTCCGATGGGGTAAACCGAATACCACACAACCGATTCCCACTCAATGGAATAGGGCTGGAGGATTTTCTTTGCAGAAGCCTGGACCTCTTCGGCGGTGGCAGTCTTGCGCGGGTTCCAGTCTGGCTCCGATGAAGACGCGATCTGGATGTACAGACGAACCATGTTGTCTTCTCGGGGGATAATCATAATCGAGCCGTGATGGCTGTGGATTGTGCATTTCATCTAACCACAACGCGCGTTAGATACGAACGGTAACAGAATGTGTTGGGCGAGATCGCGGTGCTTCCTACCTTGATATCGGGGAAGTCGGTCTTGACCACTCCGTCCATCACTCCCCAGACGTGCTCGATAGGATCCTTGTGCCTGACCGCAATCCCAAGCTGCTCTCGAATAAAAGATCGAGCGCCCTCACCACCAAAGAGGTATTTAGCCCGGACCGTCTCTCGGGCAACGCCATCAACATGCTCCAAGCGCACTTCCACGGGGTACTCCGAATTGCTCTTTGCGTCGGATGTGAATCCCTTTATCGTCCAGGGTCGCTGGATTTCGACACCATTCTCGCGCAAGTCATCGATGAAAACCGTCTCAATTCGGCCTTGGTGGATAAGGGCGGTGAATGGATAACGCGCATCGATAAAGTCGGGGCAGCTAGCCCAAGTTCCGGTTCGGATGATGCCATCCTTGGTCTTGGGGGGATCCCAGAAGGCGACCTCGTAGACTTTGGCGGGCTTGAATTTCATGAGGGGCTGCTTCAGGCCCATGTTCCGGAGCAGGTCGAGAGATCTCGGCTGGATGCCGTCGGCCCTTCCGGTCGGTGTGGGCTCCGGGCGATTGTCAATGTGCTTAATTTTATAGCCCCATCGTGCCAGGGAGGTGGAGAGCATGAGTCCGACAGGACCAGCTCCGACAATGACTAAAGAATAGCGAGATTAGCCATCGAGAGTTCAGTTAGCCCGCCCGGTTAAGAGTGAGAGCAGAAACTGCCACCTACCAATGTCATAGTGCCCTTCTGGTGCGGATGCCATGTTAATCACGGGTACTGACTATTCAAAAGATATGGATGTGCCAGAATATAAAGAAGAGATTAATTACAGGAGGGAGGTGGTTATAGAGCTGGCAGGGACAGGAAAAGAAGAGTGGTTCTAAACATCCAAAGAAAAAAACTTGGAAGGAGATGCGCGCACGGCGTTAATATAATAACTTCCACCTCGGGCAGTGGGAACCGTCTAACAGCCGCCAGTTTCCATGCGCAGAGCGAGGAGCATCAGAAGCTGCGGAGTAGGCCCAATGTGGGCGGCATAGAAACTCGGGAAGGTCGCATTCCAGCTACACCAAGACAAGAGCAGCTGGCCGCGACGGCAACCGAACAACAAGCGCGAGATCCACCGGCTGGGCGACCAGGGAGTCAGGGACACGAAGGTCACGAGAGGGGAAAGGTCTGGCCGAGCATACTGCCAGAATCGATTCACTAAAGGTGGAGCAACCAGCGCAGAGCCGCTAGGTTAAACCGAGCCAAAAGGGCGACAGGAAAGAGAGAGCCGACCAATATGTCCGGCGATGGCGGGGGTGAGACTGTGAGAGGATGGGCCACGCCACGCTGGACCTTGTCTTTTTCCCCATTAGCGCTCGGGTAGTGGAATCGGCACACATTATCGGTTAATGGAGTCGGGAGTCTTCTCCATGTGGGGCCGGACATGCCAGCCAATGAATCTTGGACGATTCATTTCATCCCAGCAAAAAGCGCATCAATTGATCAATTTGATCCCATGTGGGGTGTGGGGTTGCCAGTCCAGTCCTTGCTTTGCCTGGCTCAAAAACCCTTGCATGGGTTGCAGCCCACTGCACCTCCGTCGGTCGCTGGGTGGCGTCGGTCGCTGGGTGGCGCAATGGGACCATGTTGCATGCGAAGAATGAAACGTCGTTGATTACACTCGAGTGGGCCGAACATTTCCATTTTCCATTGTCCATTGTCCATTGTCCAATGCCGAACCAAGCTTTTGTTCAGATGTCCCTTCAATGCTGTTCAAGTGACTTTAGCGGCGATTAGTCGAGCTCTCGGGCTCTCAAGCTTTCTCTTTTTGTCCAAGCTCTCTTTGCCAGCTCTCGCCAGCTCTCATTATTGCAAGCTCTCTTCAATTACTGGCATTCGATCGAATATTACCTTGCCAATTGCCATCACCAGCTCTCCCGCTTGCCCATTTGATATGGGGATATGACCGATTGTGTACCAGCCAGTCGCTGGGAATGGTTTCATGAGAGCTACAAGAGCTACAACACACCATCCTGGTTTTTCAATTCCACCCGCGGAGCATGACGGCAGAAACCGTTCGCTCAAGGTCCTCCTGGGCTCCAGCTCCTCGCGAAGGATCGTTCAAAATTCTGCTGTTTTGGTGCTCCTCCGGCTCTTTGGAGGTCGTTCGCTAACAGAGTTGGTCGCTCCTAGGATTAATACACTCATAATTCGCGGAGCCCCGGAGACGCAGCGGCTTACATACATCAGGCAGATATCTGCACTCAGCATTTCCAGGTCTTCCGGAGGGTCGACGAAACCAGCGGGGTCTGCCAATATCCTTCTCACAGAACCAGGCTCGCCCAACCAGTTGATATGACTCTCGGGCCCGCAGAATCGTTGAATACTGCGATATGTCGCCATTGGAGAAGTTAAGCCTACTGAACATCTTATCATACAGATCGATCGACAGCATCTCGACAATGACTCGTGTTCTATTCCTTCCAGATTCTTCCCTCACACATGCTACAAGGGATAGATGATCAAGGGAACCTCATCCAGCCCTTAATTATGTGCATGGCATAGAGTCCTTCAGGTTCCCCCGTTGGTCCCCAAATGACTCCCCAGGGGCCAGGATTCGTTTAGGATTGCTTACACCAATGTACGAGGTAGGCTCCTGAAAACGCAGGACAGGATATTCCCTGCGCGATGCTGAGGTTGCTCTCTACAACGGGTGCTGTATAATCTAAGGAAATAACATTGTAGGGTAGCTGAGATGCTGGGCATGAGTTAATCATGAACCTTTGTTTTTTTTCACTTCAAATCCAATTCAACCTTCTCCTTTGAACTTCATGCCCTCTGTCAGGTCAATTGACCGTTTCTTCACTTTCAGCCATCCTCCAAAACGGTCTACTACTGACTTAAAATAACCTAAACCTCGATCATAATTCCCCTTCTCTGGGGGGTTTCTTCTTCCCATCTTCTTTTTTCCCCGTTTCTTTTCTGTAGCCTTCTTTCCCCTTATTCCATCCCATCACATCGTCTGGGGACAGCGACAAGTCCACAAAGCAGAGTAACATAAAATGGCAGATGACAAGAATCCTGGCCCCGACTATGGAACGGCCGACGGGTACCATATCCCGAACGAAGACTTCCTAGACCCTATTCGAGGGGACTTCGTCACCGTTTCTCCGCGAGCTAGGCCTCAACCATCGTCGCCCCAGCGGCGCTCGCTCCTAAAACGTGTGCAGGTCCGGAATGGGGTTCTTGCCGAAGGAGCAGAGAGTTCAAGGGACATACGAGACAGTATAGATCTCCCCATTTTCCACGTTACCTAGATGCCCTTCTAGGTTCTCGTTAGCTTACATTCTTTTAGGTTCAGCCTCCCTCGGGTCTCCAACCAGCCTGGTACATCTCATCCTGAGCCCTAATTCCTATAGTCTTGGCACAGGTGGCGAAAGCAGCCTTGGAACTCATGCGAAGTACAGCGGCATCAATGAGTCCCTGGCTGAGGGCACAATGGCCTAAAGACCTGGTCCCGAGAGGAAGAATTTCGTCTGGGATTCCGAATCCGTGTACTCTGAGGAAAAAGACCCGACGGCCTTGGTTAGCCCATTGAGAATCCCACGTTCCGAGAAAGAATTCTGTCGGGATGCCCTTGAATGCCCTGTCCTCCAGGGTTACTGCGAGTGGAAGCTCTCTCCGCGAGGTGGAGATATCCGGGGATCGACCCGTGCTCCTAATCAGCCAGGCCCCCTTTCTACGCAAGAGCTTGCTAAATCCTCAGAGAATCCTAGTGATGCCGTTGCGGAATCACTCAAAGTAACTTTGTACTCTCCGCTGACGCCATTTTTCGCTGATCAGAGTTTCCCGATATCCAAGAAGGGGGAGAAGATCATGTTCGGCGAAAACGGATGGCGTGAGCGAACAGGAGAAACTCCAGAGAAGAAAAGACGTGTGCAAAAGAAGAGTATTTTCGAGATTGTGAAGAAAATCGCCAAGGAAATGGTTAGTTTACTGCTTGAGATCGTTCACCTTTACCTCTTCCTGCTATATTTGTTGGCGTTCGATGCTATCTTGGACTGACATCGGTGCCTATCAGGCAACGTCAAATTCCAGGTCTCATGAAGGGAGCGGACAAAAAAAGACAAGCCACAACGTGGTAATCTCTCTCGATCCTCGGGAACAAAGCCTGCTTTATTGCGAACTCGAGTTCTATCTCAACTGCGCTATGCATGGTTACATCACGGTCCAGCTCAACAATGGTCGTCTTGATGCCGGCAAGCTGAAAAAGATTTCCGACGCTTGGTCCCAGAAAGGACGACCCAAGGTAGTAGGCTTTCGGTTTGATTTAGAAACTCAAATCGAGCTCATCCGTCTCCACATTCACGAGTTCCGGTTTTACGGTCAACGCCAAAACGGCCAAGCCGAAATAAGCGGACTCCTTCATACGATGAAGGTCAACGCCAGGGCTATGGGCGTTCGCACCTACTGCCAGCCGGATGTAGTGATTGCCAAACAGCTCGTCGACGCCCAGTCTTTCTTTGACCTTCTCGGTGTTCCCGAGGTCCAGCATATCGCTCTACAACATGTGGCGCAGTTCTTCAAAGTCATTGTCGAGAGGGAGCAGCACAATGCCAACCGTCAAGGAAACGACGAGCGACTAGCTGTCCCCGATATTGTCAATCCCCAGTGGGAGGTTCCTTCGAAGGAAATCCCGAAACGTCACCCATAATCAAGGAGGACCTAGGTTACAGGAGATTAACCAGCTCCGCGATACCCCTAGCTAGCCATCGGAAGGTTAGGTGCGGCGGGCGCACATCGGATGCAGGCTCTCCCTAAGACGTTTTTATTTTTATTTTTATTTTTATTTTTTTCCCTCCCTTTCCCCCTCAAGGAGCCAATCTCCTTCGCGCGTTTGCCTGCTGCTTGTTCTGCGCCCCAAGGAGGGGACCTCACACTTGAGTCATTCAAGGCATCTAAACACACATGTCTATGCGCCAAGGGACCAGCCGGGGATTAGACATAGGCCAAAATCATAATAAGATCGGACCTTTCGGCCACTATTGAAAGGAGAATAAAATGTGAAGCTGAACAGTAATCTGAGCAAGTGGACTACGGCAAATTAGTAATCCTCTCCAAACATGGCCCCTCTTCCTCTCCCTTGCTCACTTAGTCCTTGCTCACTTAGTCCTTTCCCGCTCTGTGGCCCATCATCTCTCCAGATATCAGAAGTGTCGCGTTGGCGGGGACTGGTTTCTTTAACGCCAAGCTTATGGCCCATGCCTTTGGTTTATACTAAGATCCGTTGACCCAGGGAGTAGGACGAGAATGCCCCTTGTTAAGTATCGGTTGGCTCAAAAGTTTCGAGCCGAGGATCATCATCTGAAGAACTTAGACTGGAACCAAACAGATATCACCAGAGCTCTAGAGCAAATGCAGTAAGAAGCAAATGGGAACTACACTCAGCCCAGAGTAAAACCAATTCAGGATCAATGGATTGGAAGATAATGACGAGTCCATCCAGTCATCACAAGAATTGACCGCACCCTTAACTGTGGCGTGCCTCTTGTAACTGCAACAATTGAATAGCAAGAGTGGGCAATGGTAATGTGAACTCCATCAACAAGGCTTTGGTCCTTGGTCGCATTCAAATTGTACTTGTATGGTCCTGATTTGCCCCACTATGATGACAAAGTCGAGCGCGAAGTTAACAGGCCGACATTCTAAAGACGACATTGCGGTACCTTTGTACAATTGAACGAAGTTGGTCGAGGGCTGACCCACCTTTACGGCTCTAGGCGGGGTCAAAGTCTTGGTGCCAAACGGAAGGTAGCCACTGCCGCCACTCATCTCATTGATGCTATCATTGTTGCTTTGCTTGCTGCCGAACCAACGACTTCAAAGCTCCCCGGAACCTAGAACAAACCATTGGCGCCTCGGAGCATCTCAGCACCACAGCTCCATTGTGTCCATGGGCACGCTCTTGCCTGTATATTGAGAGCTCACTTGTTCGCTCATCTCGGCCACCCTCCCTTGCTTGCTAATTAGAAACAACTTTTTCTGCTTCCACCATCGTACTCCCACTGCCGCCCACACCACATCTCTCTCGCGCCGCCATGACGGCAAATCTAGCACTCAACTTTGTTACATTCAACCAGGATCATAGCTGCCTGGCAGTCGGTAAGATGGCCCCTAGCTATCGTGCTTTACCTTTAAAGACCCTTAACCTGTATACGGAGCAGCTTCTAATGACATGGATTTCCAACCACCATAGGTACATCGAAAGGGTTCCGAATCTTTCATACCGATCCGTTTTCGAAAATATTCAGTAGTGACGATGGAAACATTGCCATCATCGAGATGCTCTTTTCCACGTCACTTGTGGCTTTGATACTGTCCCCGAGGCACTTGATAATACAAAATACAAAGGTTTGCGACTATCCGCTAAGTTGTTTGGTTTACCTCGTTCCCAGGTGTAACAGCTTCGCTAACTCCCACTTAGAGGTCATCAGTAATCTGCGAGCTCACCTTTCCTTCCGCCGTCCTTGCCGTACGTCTGAATCGCAAACGATTAGCCGTCGTCCTCGAAGATGAAATATACCTCTACGATATCTCAAACATGTCCCTTCTTTACACAATTCCCACCTCGCCCAACCCAACTGCGATCTGCTCCTTGTCTCCGTCCTCTCAGAACTGCTATCTTGCCTACCCCTTACCGAAACCTCGAGAAGACACGGGTGATAAAAGGCCGTCTCATGCGCCACCACTATCTACATATATTCCGCCTACCTCAGGCGAAGTTCTTGTCTTCGATACACTGACGCTGAAAGCCGTAAACGTCATCGAGGCTCACAAGTCCCCACTGTGTTGCGTGTCCCTCAACAGTGAAGGAACCCTGCTGGCAACCGCAAGCGAAATGGGGACAATCATACGCGTATTTTCAGTTCCCAAGGGCCAAAAATTATACCAATTCCGCCGTGGAACGTATCCATCAACAATCTATAGCATGTCCTTCAACCCCACTTCCACTCTCCTCTGCGTTTCCTCAGTGTCAGATACCGTCCACATTTTCCGCTTGGCCAACGCTGCGACTTCCGGCTCTTCCTCAGCGTCGCACGCCGCCGTCTCAGGTGCTTTGGAATCATCAACTTCGTCGAGGAGTGACCGATGGTCCCGGCCACGCAGCCATGATGGCTCTGGAGATTCGCCAACGGGAAGTGCAGCCGGCTCCCCTGTTAGTGACGCGGCTGATATTCCAGCACCCACTAGAGGTGGTGGCTCGTCCGGAGGCGCGACGAGGAGGCAGAGCGGTTCCTTTAGCAGCATCTTGCGAAGGTCTTCCCAGATTATGGGCCGCAGTGTGGCCGGCGTTGTTGGCTCATATTTGCCACAAACTGTCACAGAAATGTGGGAGCCTCAGAGGGACTTCGCCTACATCAAGTTACCAAAGTCCTCGGCTAGCTCTTCTACTCATTCGCGGGCTACCACGTCTACGACGCAGCCGGCTCCAACCGGGCCCCTGCGAAGCGTTGTGGCCATGAGAAGTAATAGCCCCGAGGTGATGGTTATCACCAGCGATGGTGGCTTCTATGTGTTCGAGATAGATATGGAAACCGGCGGAGAAGGGCGTCTCACCATGAAGTTCTCGTA